>JAULBU010025343.1:0-17950 GCA_032358235.1 Odonthalia washingtoniensis
TCATATTTCATATTTCATATTTCATATTTCATATTTCATATTTCATATTTCATATTTCATATTTCATATTTCATATTCATATTTCATATTTCATATTTCATATTTCATATTTCATATTTCATGCTACCTACTATATGTACGACATATCTAATATTTGATATAGTATATAATATATTATTTATGTCGAACCCCTTTTCCCATATCGATTTATCACACCATTTCCAATTCTTAAATAACATTATGCGCAGCATACTGCTGGTATCACACACATGATACCCATTATTTACAGGTATACAATCGATATTATATCGAAAAACATTTCAGTTAACATCCTTCCTGCGGGCAATGGGCCGATGTCGAACGGATGCTACTTTCACGTTTCCTGCCTTCAAGCATATTTTTTGTAATGGCGACATTCATCCAAACTACGTTTATCGCAAATCGTGTTAATGCTCACATTCACTTTACATTCACCAAGTGCAGATATTTGTGGACGGGATCTACATCAAATTTCCAACATTTGCAGTTCCACCTAAAATATACGTGTTCCTTCCGCCCATTGAAGGTCAGGTTGAATATACATTACATGTAATATTCAACTATCGTAGATTTTAGTACAGTCCTCGTCCACCCGACATACACATTTCGCAGTTCAACTGCAATGTCTACTATGGAAAATCTACACAACATGGAATTATTTTCGAATGTGTCAAACAATGACATTACAACTTTCGCAGTTCACGGGCCAGTGCTGCAACAAAGTTTATTCAACCTATGAACGTTTCAGACAGTGTCTCATACAAATTACATTCAGTTCATGCAGTACACTGTCCATGGTCACTTCAAAAAATTTGCAAATACTGTAGAGGTCAATCAATGTGTCATACGAATAAACCTTAAATTGTGCAGATCACGTACAAAACTACTGTAACACCTTCTACGTTGGTCTGTATAGTGAATAAGAGAATTGTCCAAAACTGCACCATTTGAAAGGTGCAGTCTATTTCCGAAGACACAGATGTACTCCTCTTCGTTATTTTTTGGCGACATAATTTCCTCTTAATTCGTTTTACCAGATCGTTGTATGCAACACTTCCTTTCGGTAAAAATTCTAACGCAACATACCTACGTTGTATAATACCATTCTTCTTTTGTTCCTCATTAAATGCGCAAATTTCACCTGCTGCTCTTTTCATTCCCATTCTAATACCTTTAATGTAACTTAAAATATTATCGTCTTCTACCTTTACGGACAACTTCTTCTCAGACTCCTTACTCGCCATTCCAGTTTTTCATCTGCTCTTTCCGTTAATGGTTTAAAATCTTGCTTAAATAACTCTCGTCTTACCTCCATTTTACCTCTGACGATTGTGTTTAACATTTCAACCATTTAGTCGTTACATCTGTTCCCTCTCCAGTTATCACATAATATTTTTATCCGTAAACGTGTTACTTCTTCAACTTCCAGATCTATTTCGGTTCTATCTAACAATCATTTCCGCCCCATGTCTACGTATCCCTCCACTGGAACATTTTCTATTTCCGTTCTATCTAACAATTATTTCCTCCCCATGTGTACCTAGCCCTCCGCTGGAATATTGCCAACTGGGGAATTATTTTTCCACTAAACATCATTGTCAACAACCATATCTTACTGCTGTTCAGCTTCTGTTCCATTGAGTTTTTTTCGTGAATCGTCATCCTCCACCGTCATTGGATTCAACAGCCCGTCCAACAATTCCATTCGGGCTTTCATCTTTTCATCATCACTATCAATACTTTAATACAGTGTAACACTCGTCCCACTAACATCACCGTCATCAACAATATCTTTACGGAATGACTCCACCATCTCATTCCGCCCCATATCACATTTTCTTCGAATTGAGCCTACTAGGGTAGTATTGGTGACGCAAAGTCGTATCCTTCTGCAGTTTTCCCTGTTACTGGCTTCCATGATGCTTAATTTCTTCTACATCCAGTATCTTCTTCTCTTAACGGTTCCCAATTCAGACTCAACCAGCAGATCCCATCGATTACTCCGTTTGCACTACAGTCTGTCATTTCTTGGTTGCCACTACCCTCTGCATAGAGGTTCTGGGTTTTTCGCACATGCACGACATTCCGTTTCGGTTGGTACCCATCACCGCTCTCCATCATGGATTGTAGAGATAAATCTGGCATGGTTAATAATTATGATGCAGTAACATACCTTTCCGGTCATCTTATACAACTTGAAATTTCTGATAACGTCTTCACACCACTCTGTATTGATTGTTTCCCGCTTTTGTCGTCTGTAACATGAAAATACCGCGTTCGAATCGTAACCGTGAAAGAAACAATATGTCACAGACTGACGTAATCCTTTTCCCAATTCCATTTCGGTGAGTGTTTCTAAACCGAAATTTATGTAAAATGACGCAAGTACTGTACTTTACAGCATATTGAGCCAGGTTGTTTACTTGTTTCTTCGCTTTCCATACATATTTTGTCAACATCTTTTTCGCAGTCGGATCCCCTTCCAAATTCGAATACTATTCGAATTTGTAAGGGAATCCGACATATTATATTTATTGGCTAGGAAATGCCTCCTTCATTTTCAAATATTTTTTCAAACATATATTTTCTAAGAGGTACTCAGTTCGCTGCTCAGTTTTTTCGAAAACTGAGCAGCGAACTGAAAACTTCTATGTACCTCGCGAATAAAATCATTGGGATCCCAAAAACATTAGTCAAAAAGTACTTTAATCGAGAGTGTATAGGTGCTCAGGGCCTTTTAGGGATTGCACTTCGGACATTATCGAAGTGCAGCCGAATTTGCGCATACTTTCGAAAACGACCACAGTACTCACTTCGCACCTTGACCAAAATATCGAAGTATTTTTGAAAACATTTGAACTGAATTTACATTGGAACGAAACTTTTAAATCTATTCGAAGTGGGTCGAAGTGGAAAATAGTATGAAAAATGAAAAATAGAAAAATTATAATCATTCCGAAAACAAATTTGGGCAACTTGAATTTTTCAAAGTACAGAGTGAATGGCAACGTGTATTTGTTTTCTGAAATAAGCGCACTTATTCCAAAACCATATACAGTTTTTGAAATTAATTGCACTTTGAAATCTGTATTCAGTACACAACTTAAAGTGAAATTGTTGTTACCGCCTATTACAATGTATCCTACAGATTTTGCTTCCAACAACAGAACCGTAGCACATGTTAGACTGTGTGCAGGTTGAGAGCAGACGGACTAAGAGAAGAAAATCAACAGACACAGGCAATGATTTAAGAAATGGAGACAATCCAAATAGTGATGATCGTCGATAAGATTTCGGAAGTGGAGAAAATGAAGTCCGGAAGAAAGCCATGAATTTACGTAGAATTTTCAAATATAAGGAACGTAATGTTGCGCGTCTTAAAGTGGTTTTATCTAACATTAAAATAATGGTAAGTCCTATTGAAACTGAGGCAGCCGCCAATAATAAAGGAGTTGGGTTGAATGACGAGGAAGTAATAAAGAATGTACCGCACCGTGTAAGTACTAGTAGTACTATATATAAACATAAAATCACCGAAGAAGGAGGGGAAGTCCCTACCATATATGATATCAAAAGCTGTGGGAAGGATAAGTGAAGAAAATATTGCAAGAGATGGTGACGTATCAAGTGAAGACGGAATTCAACTTTTTATTTCATCACCATGTATACGGATTTGTGAAATAGATTGCAATTCTTCAAGCTCAGCACGACATGAAGAACAGATAGTAAGAATACGCTGCCGGAGAGAACAAAAAGATATTAGTGTACATCTGACCAGCACTGTGGAAGGTCATGGGGTTGGAGACAACATACTAGAGTTGTGGAAAATGGTGAATCACTGTCCAGCGGGGGTTTATTAAATGGAAGAGATGGTGTAGTAACTAAGGTTGATGTGAACTAGTTCGAAGGAATGAAGAAAACAATACGATGCAGGCTTGGAAAGTTGCAGGAGGAAAGTTCTCTATCCTTTGACGTGAAGACATTTCCCCCTTTGTGAAGTAAACTAAGTTATTGCGTAGGGTGTGTGGGACATTTTCAGTGATTGATAGGCCGGAATGTCGGTACAAGCGAGGGAGGAAAGATTTTACGCAAAGTGGGATTTCATTAAAAACATGAAATCTGTAAACAAATTGCATTGTTTTTTCAGCACCATCACACGTTTAGGACTGGTGAATTGTGTACGTGTATTGAAATGAAGAAAATAGTTTTTTCCTAAAGTTTGTGTTCAGTCGAAGCAAATTATAATTTTGTAAAAGTCCCGGTAACTGAAACTTAGTTGAAATGTTTTGATTATAAACATGTCAAATTTGGATTAGGGGCGAGAATGAAAATCATTGCATTCTATACAGATGATTACATTGTGAATTTACCACCGTTGATGGTATTGAATTTGATGTCATGTTGCATTGGCTTCTTTTCCCTTTCTTCCATGTTTCTCCTTTCAATGTTCATATATCACACTGCATCCAGTTCTGTTCATGAAATTTATTCAATCATGAAATTTATTCATTTCCTGAATTCACCCTGTTCCGGTCACCACCTTAGTCTACAAAATTGTATTCAGTAGAATCAAATTATAATTTTGTAAAAGTTCCAGTAACTGCAACCTTGTTGAAAATTAAAACTTATACGGGCCAAAATTTTATCTCTTTAAACGTATGTCATGTGAAGGACTTTACAGTATACTTACATGGAGCATCATGCCATTTACTGTAAAGTTTCACATGTTTCATATGACGCGAACCAAAGTTACTGTCCAAAAAGGTGCAAAATAGACCGTCCGCAACAGCCTGTCTTTCTCCAATTTGAGTACAACTTTCGTATGCCACTTAGGAAACGTGTTAAACTTTACAGTTAAACTAGAATAATGCCTGTTTAATTGAATGTGAAATTTGACACGTTGCGTATTACGAAATCGAATGTTACTGTCCAAAAGACGTCTAAAACCGAACGTCCCACCACATCCAGTTTTTGCTTCAATATGGGTACAAAGTTTTGTGACGAGACAAACCACGTGTGAAAATTTACAGAAACATTGCAGTTATGCAGACTTAATCCACTGTCAAGTTTGAGACTTATCGGAGAAGGCAAACAGAAATTAAGGCAATAATAATGCGAAAAACTCCCCGCATAATCCCAGAACAGCCTATTTTTGCCTCGATATACGTACAACTTTTTGTTGCGCGACCCGAAACATGTCAAAATTCATAGCAAGCTCAGATTTATCCAGAATAAATCCACTGTAAAGTTTGAAACTTTTCCGAGAACGCAAAAGGAAGATACGGCAAGAATGATGCACAAAACTGCCCACAGAATCGGACTCGTGTAAAATAAAGTTTTATCTTCATTTTCCAGTTTTCGTCAAATGTTCCAAAAATTAAGTTATATTTCTATTGCACCAATCGTGCACGACTGTATGGCCGTCTTCCCTTTCTTCCGGTTGTTTTCTCATTTAAATGTTCATATATAACACTGCATCCAGTTCTGTTCATGAAATTTATTCAATCATGAACTTTATTCATTTTATGAATTCACCCTGTTTCGGTCACCAATTAGCCAACAAAATTCGCTCCAGAATACAACACGTGTCATTTTAAAATTTAATTTAATTGTTGTAGGCAAATACCTTTTTTATTTATTTGTCTACAGAAAATAAATTGAAATTTTATTACAATTCGGAAATTTGGAAATTTATCTTATTCCTGAATGCACCCATTGTGAGGTAGTGTCCAAAAATGTATTTCTAATTTACCATTTTGGTATTATCCTTCATACAATCGACCACTACACACACACAATATACGCACTTACTCATCCTCCCTTTCGTTCCGAGCCACAGGAATATGTAAAAGTAAAATTAGAATGCCGTGTAACATATGACATTTCATTGTCAATACCACATACATAACAACAATCTTTTGATTTTTCACTTAAACTGACTCCAGCACCTTCATAGTCTAAAAAATTGTCCATCTATCATTCATACTAATATTTCCATCCAATTTACGTATATCTAATACATGAACAGTTCTATCAGCACCACCTGCAATAATAATATCATATAAATTATCAACTCAATTTAATCTAGACTTAATGTTTTCCTATTTTGCATTTAATTTGAATCACATATATCATAAATTACAATATTAGTTTCCTCTGTTGAGATTAATATATATATGATTATTTTCATATGTTTTTAAACATGTGGGTGTTAAAAGAGTATGAAATTTATTATATATAATTTTTTCATCGTATATTATAATATGGTAATACATTGATCTTGTTGTTATTATACCAATTTTATTATCTTTGTTTTTTATTCATGTCCATCCTTTCATACCATCAGATTTATTGGGTATATTTCTATACCATATATTTGTAGATGTTGTTAATATACATGACATGGAAGCATTGTTTTGCATTAAGGGGCTGCACAAAACGGTGCCTCTACCGCCATTCATTCGTGATTTTTTCCACCTGGGTCAAAGTTCCAGTAACTGGAAATAATTTCCGTAATTATTATCCTTATACCCTGTGACACGGGTCAGCAATTTGGTCTAGAAAATGTTTGGCATGAAATTACTGTAAGTATTACATCGTTGTTCCTACCCTGACAACTATTACTGTATTTTGTTTTATACAGTGGTCAGATAGACACACGTACAGCGACAGACGTTCCGCTGATTTTTAAATTTTTACATGAAAAATATCACAACTGGAAAATTTTCTTAAGACATGCAGCCATTCAATGTATACAGATAGACACGTACACCAATAAATGTCTCTCAGTTCTACAAAATACAACGTTCAATAAAGAGCCTGGAGGTTGCAATTATTCTTTTGCCCATCTGTACCGTTCTATTGTTCTACTATTTGGGAATCACAAAAACGACGGTTGATTCCTTTCATTTAGTCTTTTCGAAATGAAACAACATTGATTTTCAAGGCAGACATCACACAAACATGTTCCGACGACAATATTGATTTCAAGATCTTCAATATCATACAGGGTAATAATACATCTTGGGATTGCAACCATCGCAACTACACTTTCAGATCAAAGACATGTAACGGCCTTGAGACGAATGTACATTTTACGAAACCACAAATACTATTCCTTTGAAGAGTTTAATGCCTGGACAGATGGATGTGATATATCAATCAAGAAGCCGACATTAATTATACTAACAGAAGTTGATGGCCATGGAAGCTCTCTTACCATAGATCGTGCAACATGCGATTACAACATATCTAATAGTGGAAACGAAGCCGACTTGGTGGAACTAAGGAATAGTACGTCAAATGATGAAATAATGGCAGAATCAGAGAACATAGATTGTAGCAAAAATGTTGATGCTATCATAGATATAAACAGTAAGTGTGGAGTGCAACTCACGAATCGTTTCATGCACTCACTTTATTCCATATCTGACCACTTTCATCAATTAATTCAGCATTTCCCCTCTTTCAATTCAGTCAACTCGTTCAACCATTCCGATTTATTGTCATCATTTCAGAAGGATATGTTTGAGCAAAGAATCATGCTTTTGCCGTCTGGAAAGCAGACAACATGGTAAGCTAGAAATGCAATACAGGTTCTGAAACACCAACTATCGTCGGCAAACATCATCAATTGTACCCATGTAGACAAAATCAATCACAATTTCTCACGCACCCAACCAATGCAAGACTCGGAACTTCGGTTGCAAAATCTATGGAGCTGTCTGTAAAATAAAGTACAGATCCTACAGTTATGTGGAAATTGGAATGCAGCGACGGAGAACAATCATTTGTGGGTCTTCTAAAACTCTACAGTGACAAGTGAAAAATAGCGTTAAAACGCTCCACCCAAACGTTTTGCCCTCTTCATCTAAACCTTCTCAATTTCAGTGAAGGTTTCAGAAGAGAAAATATAACATCAGGTCGTACATTACTGTCATACTTACCTGTACAAGAAAAAAATAGTAATTCATCATGTGGTACATCATGTGGCACATCATCTTCAAATAAACGCGATACACATATGGATATGTTACATAAAAGTATTGAAGAGTCAATGAAGCAGCTATCAAATGAAACAATGGTCCTAATTTCAATGTGCGTCTGTGTTTCCGGGAATGAATGCCTACTTACAAGTGATGAAAGTGTACGGATGTGCCAGGGAACTAATCATTTATTTTATCAATATGAACGCCGGCATTGGGCCATTCGTAGAATGGACATTCAAACATCGTAGTTTTTCCCTGGGCATTCATTTTGTCAAAAACTGGAAATTTTATGAACGGCCGGCATTCAGTGTTTTGTAGTTACGTGCAGTTGCGACAATTAATCCTAAAAAATAATGTGGGCCCAATTTTGGTCATTGTTGTCACCACCTTTTAATCCAATTTTATGAAGACAGTGATTACAGTAGTGCGTGTATGACAACCAGGAATACAAAAATATCAGAGAGGAATGCAGGAAAGCCACTAGCAATGAAATTACTGTACGTCATGAATGCCTACATTGAATACCTGAAAGGGAGCCATTTACATTTACATGAAAGATTAAAAATGTATCCTGTCCGCTACATGATTTAATGGGCACGTTCACACCAATGATGCACATTAGGGAAGTGGTATCAATAATAAATTGAAGGGATTTTATAAGCATATGAATTTATGTTATTAACGACGTAGTCGCAACTTGGATTTGTATGGTACATATTCAACATTGACGTGATAGATTATAAATGTAACGTGTCCTTTACGTGATTTAACGGACACGTTCAAAACAATTATGCACATTAGGCGATTAGAATCAATAAGAAATGGAACGGATTTTATGAGGATATGACTTTAAATATCCAACGACGTGGTGACAACATGGATATATGTATGGTACATGTTCAAGTTGTCAACACGTCGTTGGAAAATTTATAAAAACCCTTTGACCTGTTCACATTACTGTTACGGTAATTTGAAGAATTGAAAGGGTTTTCATAACAATAATATCCCACGTACATCCAATGCTTGTAAAATGTCTATTTAAGGGAATGTTTGCATCAGTTGTCGAAAATGTTGTATCCCCATCCTTTCCATGTCAAGCGTTCTTGTAACTACCATTCACACAAAGTGTGCAAAAGTAATAAATAGTTTGAGTTATTGGATATTAGTTATTAGTTGTTAGTTTTCTAGTTGTTAGATTTTGCCTTCCTAAGTATGGAAAGGTTGTAAATCATTTGTGATATTGAGGACATTTGGAAGCATAACATGACTTCCTGGCCCTCGTGGGATCGTAAACTCTTCCCTACTTGTTCATATTTAGTTTTTAGTTTTTGTTTTCCCCAAGTGCGGAAAGTTAGGAAACGGTTTGCGATCTTGTGGAGGCTGGAAAGCATAAAATGATATCCTGGACCTCGTGGGGTCGTAAATGGTTACCTACTTTTTAATATTTCGGTAGAGTGAATTGTTGGAATGACTTATTAGATTTAGTTATTAGTTGTTAGTTTTCCTTCCCAACTTGGGGAAGGGAATAACGTAACTTATTTACTACCCTTGCGCACTTCAAGTGTGGAAGGGTAGGAAATAGGTTACGTAACGATAAGGTCACTGTGAAAAGGAAGGCACTCGTACTACAGATGCCTACCTTTTCACAGTGATTACACCCACCTAACCATACATGATTGTGAGGAACAATCATATATGGGTAGGTGAGTGTGGTAATTTGTTCAAGCTTTATTTGTACGAACTATCTATCTTGTGTTATAGTAATCGCAATGCATGGTTTCTCACATCAAAATGGATAAAACTGGCTATTGGAATGTTATATTCTCAAAATGAGAGCCTGTCATTGTACCGTAAAATGACAGGCTGTCATTCAGAGACATCTGACAAGTAATAGAGTATATGTTATATCCTCAGAATATAACGTAGATATTATTACTTGCACCATGACAGGCTGTCATGGAATTGCCGATGTTTAGTGAAATCAGTTATATTAGTTTACTAAATGTAGTTAAAGTGATAATTATGTAATGCAGTGAACATAAGAAGAGACAACTTGAAGATAAATTGACAGGAAAAAATGAAAATAAAAGTACCAGCTGTCTTTAACATCGTGAACATGATCAGGACCGTAATCAATGGAAAGTTCCTGACCGATTGCAATAGGACATAAAGCACGAATCTCCAAAGTTTTGTAAGAAGTTGCAGCTGCATCAGTTCCCAACTTTCTGTTTTGCACGAGACCGCAATTTGCAGTTCTTGGATTATTCAATCTGTCATTAGCCGAAGATTTATCTCCAGGGAGATAATGGAAATCATTAATGTATCTTGTAATGAACCAAGAGGCAGATACAATCCATGCCTTCTCTTTCGATCCATCACTTGCTGTGAATTTATGTGAACACTTGGAACCGTATTTCAGGAATTGAGACTTAGATACCGAAAGTAAACCCTCACCATATGTTTTTGTAATTGAATGACTCCCGCAGATGTTTCCATAAACCAATGTTCCATAGTAATGACCAATGAGTAAACCTTAATCAATTGTCTTTTCTGCGAAAACCCCCAGACCAGCTTCACCATGTTTGATTGTGGATGGTTTCAGGTAAAAACCTAGTGCTTCTTCTTCCATTGCAAGCAAAATATTTGTAGGTATTCCATCAAGGGCTCGTCTCCATGATATTTTCTACTTGTCCCACAGTATGGGAACACCGTTTTTATACAAAGATGTATCCTCAGTGGCTTGTGAAATGAAGTGACGAACGTGCTTAGGTAATGTCTGAATTGTGGGATGTCCAGGATGAATATCCCATATGTCCCTTCTGTTTTCGCGGTAATGGCTTCCGGCTCTCCTAAATATTGTTGTGCAGAAAATAGGTTTTCTTCTGTGCCCTTAATGTCTGATTCATCGTTGAGTAGCCAACTAGTGAAAAATTCGATCAGTTGTGTCCGGGAGCATTCCAAACAGTTATCATCCATATCACCACCGACAAATTTTCTATGTTTTGGAATAAACATAAATGTAATTGGCACAGAAAATGTACCAGAGCATGGATTCACAACCAACTTACCAGGATGGGCAAATTTAAGGATAATATCCATCATCCACTGTCCTGACTTTTGCTCTGGTCGAAGAATTGGTCTTCGACAGGAATACTTAGTCGGAGATAGAAGGAATACCTTTTCGTCTATAGGAACCCTTGGGGTGTTATTTATTTCATCACCTTTTCCGGGATTAACAGAAGTAATGAATCCAGAACGACTGTAGTTTATTCTTTTCAAAGCGTGATCCCATCCCATACCATTCTTCCAGAATTGTAATGCATGTTAAAGCAAGGCGAGATGCGTGAGACGGGGTGTTCTTGGATCTGATGCATAGGAACAACTTTTATTCGTGTAATGTAGAGGTGTTTCCTCCACACTCAAAACATTTATTTCAGTCTTGTATCCTTTTACAATTTCATCTTCTTCGGGTCTTCCAATGGTATTAATTCACTCTTCGACATAATATGTTGAATCCAGGAAGAAAATTGCATTGCCCAACAAAAAATATGCGCATTGATTCCTGGTTTGAAAACATATCCTGAGAAATCTACCAATTATTTCATGTCTTCTGCTGTGAACTGATCGTGATCTGAATTTGGATAGTCGTTGTTATGTCTAATGTTGTACGGTGGGTCTGTTAGAATAAAATGAACATTACCATGTGGAGTCTGACCCATACCATCTTCATGTGTTTCAGTAAGGGAATGAAAATCGCAGTCATAGCAGCAACAGAAATTATGCATACTAAATTTCAGCACTTCTATTGCTTCCAATCCCATTGTATTAAGCTCATCTGAAGCTGCTTGTTTGACATCATGGTCCTCCTCAACTTCTGTCGGGATATCCGAAGATTGGTTTGGGGATGTTTACATGTCTTGGTTGCCTCCAACCTTAGATTTCTTTTTATTTCTTTGCAGTTTTTTGGAAGACGGTGAACGTCCATGCTTACTATTACTTGTTTCCATTTCCCTTTGAAGGAGAAATATTCTCATCAACGTCCTCGATAATTTCGATACTGTTACTAACTGGAGCCGATACGTTTAGAGGCTTGGAGACATTACCAGGTATACCAGAAAAGCATGTCGAAAATTCTGAACTTTGCCGATCAGAAAAGAATGGTTTCAGCATTGGAGCTGATCCCAAGTTAGAATCGGGGTCGTACAACGAGATATTGCACAATATGTTGTGTAACCTGGTGAAACATAAAGATGCGATGTAAAGAAATGCTGTGTCCACTCTGTTTGTGTTTTCCAACCTTTTGTGGACACCAATTGTTCAATAGTGACTGGTTCATCATCTGCCGTAAATATTTTTTCTTGACCAACTGGAGAAAAAACATTGTTTCTTGTAGAAAGAACTTCTAATCTTGATGTTGTTGAGTTCTAAAAGATGTAGGGTGACATAATTGTACTGACTAGTGTAGGGTGACATCATTGTACTGACTAGAGGAATGTTTAATGATTTTGCCAGTCTTGCCCACGCCTTTAAAATTGTTTGACAAATGAACTCTACTCTAGTACCAGTGAAAGTTTTTATGCTGAGAATATTTCTATTACACGTCTTAGACTTTTTCCATGACATTGTCTCCGAGACAAATGAAATGCTGTGGTAAAAGAGGAGACATTCGAAAGTTGTTGGGATAGACATGTTGAATGGGTTCCGCCTGGGTATTTCCCCAGTTGACTGGATGATCATGTGAATGAATGTTGGAGCAACTAAGAATCCAGTTGAAGTGAAATTGTCAGTGAACAAGTCAGTGAACATTTGTAGTGTGAGTTCATTTCTACAACCATATGTGTATATGTCTAAATAAGCACGGGCTATCTGACACACTTGCTAAGAAGCCATTTATGCTAGGAACTTGGCACCATTAGCACCTATAGACTCGAACACAGATTGTTTCAAAGATTTTTTTCTGTCATTTGCCTTGCTTTCGAAACGTGTTGTTATGCGCTTGGAAATAGGGTCGTCATGGGACCTCAACCTTTCCAAATAATTCTTGAATTTGACATTCCTGTAGTTGAATTTCTCTTTGAAAGAAGAACCGGAGAAACTGTCAATAAAGGAAAACAGCAGAAATAGAGTGAATTCAGATTCACTGGCTCAATGTTTCCCGGTAAAGAATTTCCAGTAGAGGGTAAAGATGACCTGTTGTGGTGTTGCTATGTTACATGATGAAAAAGAAGTTTAAAACTGTGGGGAAATGGGATGAAGAATGTTAAAATTGATTGTAAAATACTTGTGGCTTATTTTGGCGGAAAAGCATATTTGGAGTGTGAAGTTGCTGGTAAAATGATCAAATTGTACGGCGTTGCTTTTAAGTTGACTTGATGTGTGTAGATGTTTATGCTGCTGATATGATGATTTTGAAGAAAGTGTATCTGCAAAGGTATGATAACGCCTGTGGAAGGTTGTAATAATCGAGTAGAGGCGAAATCATCTATGTCGATGGTGGAAGAATATGAACGAACGTGAAGAAGGCAACGTAACGGTAGCAGTACCGCGATGTTATGTCCGGGAAAATTATATAATGTTGTGATCTGGTATATATTGTATAAAATTAAATATTTAATTTTCCGCACGGCGCTTCGTTGCGCCTGTTTGTACAACTGGAACAGACGAAGGAAAACGTTTTGCAGAAAATTAAATATTTAATTTTTTGCAACAAAAAATCAATTATTTAATGCTCTGAAATGTTTCAGCCTCCATATAGAGGAAAGTGTTTTGCAGAAAATTAAATATTTAATGTTTTGCAACAAAAAAGCACTTATTTAATTTCCTGCAAATCTTTGGCCTACATATGGACGAAAATTATTCGAAAATATTTGCAAATAATTTTTTCCGTGGCACATATATGTTGCAATATACCAGGGGTGAGTACGACGCACCCGTACACGGCACAATTATTGTGTCGTTACAGAAGTACCGCCCGTGTAAGAAAGTCATACAACAGTTCCGGTTATGATAACAACATTTCCGGTTATGATAACAAAGACAACAAAACGATCATCAAAGTCATACAACTGAAGCGAGGCCTTTGTCAAATCGCAATATATTCTGTTCTATATACTACGATATCCTTCTTCACAACCAGCCGTCATCAACTGACTTCAAATATTCCTGAACATTACGATATCCTTCTTCACAACCAGACGTCGTCAATTATCTTTCATATTTCTCAACTACAAAATAATACGTTTATAATCAACTATGTCGTCATATTCTGCATCTGCACAGCGAAAGTGTCTCATGCATAGTTACCTCCAGGCAAGAGGTGAAGAACTATTCTACACTCTGGTTCTTGGAGAGGAAAGCGGTTCCGATGCAGCGGCAAGAGGTATAGTTCCAGATATTTCTGTTGAGCTGTATTGTCTAGATGATGATTCCGTTGAAGTGGTGAAGTCATCCCGAGGTTGCCATGGAATTGATTGTTCGGCTATGGGTGCAGTCCTAGTTGGTACAGCAAAACTGAGGACTGGAAGTGGAACTAATTCAGGCAGTGTAGCTAAATGGGCAACGGCTGCACTGGATGACATATTGGACAGAGTGGAAATAATCGATGTCCAAATCAAGGCGATGAATATGAGACAGGAATATCCGTATTATGAAAAATGGAAGTGGTACCAACCCAGCAAACCTCTGTGATTTGGAATCAGAAGATGGTGTTCATTGCTGGGATTCTCAAGCGATGAAGGTTATCGCAGTTCAACGCGCGAACAGGGATGGTAATGTGGAGAAAGATAGCTGGAGGTATGTTAAGCTTACAGACTTTCGTCTTAGTAATTATCTGACTTTCGAATCATGGCTTCGTGTAAGTCAATTCAGAAACGTCGAGTACCCTCTAAGGGAGGTCGGCACCGAGCATCGTCATACATTTGTTAAATCCTTTGAACAAGAATGGTATCAAGCTGGTTTCGGAATGATCTCTGTGACTTTCAAATCTGAAGATGTTGGCGGGAAATATACTGTTATGTCGCAATTATGCAGCCAGGAAAGAGATAGAATTGTACTGAAGTCTGACAAGTCATTAGTTATTGTGGATGGGAGACATCGCCTGTCCGCACTTCAAATTCTTGGTGGAAAGGTAACATCCGAAACAAATTGGGCAAGAGATCGTATTCGTGTCGTTCTTCTCGTACGTACTGATAAGGCCACCATGACACCGTGGGAAGTTATAAATCTCAGAATGTCTCGAAACATATCATCGTAGGAAAAAAGGACATTTCGTTCATAGACCGCATGAGCAGTGTCATACGATATGCTGAGACCTTTACCGAACAATATAAGATACAGTTTGAAGAAGCAGGGACAGTGGATATTGAGAGAGACGTGGAAAGGACAAATTTTCTTGATACGAAAAGTACCTCAACATACGAATGGTACGCTCGTGTGGGAAAGATGCTTGTCAGATGCAAATATTCCATGGAAAGGATCAAGACCATACTGCAGTTTGGAACTGGGCAAGATTCTGGTAAAAGAGGGGTGATGTACTTGGGCAGTGGAATTCTCATCAATGGTGCGGAGGAGACTATAATGTACCTATTTGATGCAGCTGAAGCTTATTTTGCAAGCCCAGCAAAGGAAACAGTTGATGCAACAGTTTTCTATCGGCTTGGGGATACTTTCTTAAAGTCTATGCAGAAATTGTTGGAAGCAATTGCGGACGGTGAATGTAATTTACCAGAAGAAGAAGTTCCGAAGAAAATGCAGGAACTAATGGACGTTGTAATCCCATAGACAAGAAAAAGGAAGCAAACTATCCATAAACCTTTTGCAATCCAATGCGACTTTTCGAGTATGGTGTTGGAAATAGGTCTGGAAAATTGGTTACTCGTGCAAGTGCTCACCATGACAGACTTTTCAAGAAAACAAGGCAGTGCTTTTTCAAAGAAATTAATGATGGTGGGAATGGAGGAAAGCAAACAAAAGAAATGGGTGTCCATGGAATTATTCCAGCACATACGAGAAGCAAGAAAAGGCAGCAACGAGAAATTATAGGCCTACAGAGTAGTGATTAGGAAGAACCTAGAGCGAGAAAACAGAATAAAAAGGCAAGTAATCTCATATTGTCTGATATGGAAGACGACACGTCAGAGATTGAGGCACCTGCAAGTGGTGGAAGGTCAACATCAACAAAACGAAACGTTTTACATGCCAAGTAAACATCAACAGAACGACTAGGTAGAATGCCGAGGCCCTTGCCAAGTTTCACCGTGGAAAATGACTTTTACCTGCTAAGTCAACATCAACAAAAAAAATTATATGATGGCGAGGCCCTTTCCAAGGCCTACCGTGAAAATTGACAATGCTCCCTATGATAACAAACCACCTTGAAATGTTATGCCACCTGGATGTAGTGCTATGTGGAAAAAATAAGCAAGATGTGTAAAGAAGTAGTGACCATTGAAGAAATGCTACAACACCGAAGACACAATGTAACAGAGGATACCATCAATGGAGTTAAGAGGGAGCGTAGATGCCAAGAAACACGGGCGAGAAAAATAAATATTGACAGAACGGACGGAGTAGGAAAGAAAGTAGTGGATGTGGAAATTTTATATGATACGAAGACTCTGCTGAAGTCGGCACTAATCTCAGATTCTCATCGTGCGCACGTTATTTTCATGTATGATCAATTAGTAGCATTGAAAGATATTGCTTGTAAGTGGGCTGCTTACATGCAAGCAGAACATATAGAACTTCAGACAGATCACATATATTCGGAGAAATGGTTACATGAAAGAAGGAATGTTGAAGAAAGCTGCGGACTTGCATACTTCTGCAGGAAGAAACAGCAATTGGATAGTGATGGGTACTGCATTATGGAGAGTATCTCTGATCCTTTGGAAATGAATGAGACAATGAGAAAGAGGTATATAGAAGAGTTTCATGAAAACCATGACTTTCCATCACAGACAATTGGTGAACTTTTAACCAAAATTTAAACATGGTTTCTGGGCGAAGAGGCGCTAAAAAATGAAAGCAATAGAGATTATTGGAGTCCAATTATCAACACTGGTAATTATGGAAATGAAGAACATGACAGAATCAATGACATTGGACGTTACTCCAGTGCAAGAAATTTACTTGAAAATTAGATAGAACGTCATCGTGATTATGTATGGAATGCTAAACGACGTGCGGCACTGGAATTATGGATTGGAATGTTGTGCGCCTTGTTGAATTTAGATAAAAATTGAAAATGGACGACAAGACTCCCAAATGGTGTGGGCCGCTTTCTGATCACTGGTAAGGATTGTCCACCACAACATGGTCACAATGACTTCGACGTCAGGAAGAGTTGTTCCCCTGGGTACTTCAAAATTACAACTGCTATGGAATGTGTATCGTTATGGATAGCTCCTGGGTACCATCGTTATGTCCATTTCAGCCAGCACGAAAAGGACAAAATTGAAAGTTGGTTGGAAATGCATGAAATTCAAATCCACCAAGTCTATTTTAATTGTGATGGTTACGTTCAGCATGAAGGGGAAGGATGGAATGGAACAGGAGAACTGGGTTCCTTCGTTAGGATTGTTGCCGCAACATTTTTTAATAGTTCTGCGACACTAAGCAGCTATTCTCCATGAGGTAGTCAACAGTTTTCTTTACTTCATAGATGAAATTGGACGTAAATATTCTTGGTGAACCGTTCAGATCAGATTGGTGAATTAGCAAGAACGTTTCATATTTTATTAATCCTTGTAATTCATCTTTTTAGGATTGTTGAAAGACCTGTTATTCTTTTAATTTCTTCTTGACTGGTATGTTACATGGTGGTTTCCTAGGTGTTATTCTATTTTTTCCGTAGTTTTTATCTCGGTGTCGCCTATATCTTCTGCTTAGTCATCATCTTGGGTGTTCTACTTGGAGTTCGTGTG
>JAULBU010025354.1:0-17950 GCA_032358235.1 Odonthalia washingtoniensis
CCTTACAATGAAGTTAGAGCATTAGTAAACCGTTATGTAGGTGCAATGAAAACATTTGACATGCTGAAAGAGCAACAAGAGTATTTACACCACAACTTAAAAGGTCTCGGTATAACTGGAATTTCTTTCCAACTTGGATACAATGAAACAGTAAATACAAAAGAAGATTTTTCTAAGCTAATTCAAAAAAAGTCATGGGAATATATTTTCAGGAAAATGAACATTGAAAAATATGTGACTAGAGGGGTGATGAATGATATTAATAAATTTGTTGAAACACAAACAAAGATTCCTTTTACCATGAGAAATATTTATAAAATGTTTGATATTATCATAGGGACAAGAGAACATAATTTTAATAAAGCACTTGAAGAAGCAATAGATAATTTCACGAAGCACACGCACGAAAATAGATTTGCAGTAGAAGGATGGAAAACAAATAGTGGTTATATGCTTAATAAGAAATTTATAGCTGATTGGATGTTTGAATTAAAATGGGGTTCAAAAAATAGGGTATCTGTAAGATATAGCAGCAACCAAGACAGGTTTTCAGACCTTACTAAAGTTCTATGTAATTTAACAGGAAGAAATTATTCAGACATAAAAAGATTAGATAATTTTGTTAGTGACATGGGAGGGCTTGAAACAAACACTTGGTATTCATGGGGCTTCTTTGATATTAAAGCATTTAAAAAAGGTACAATACACTGTAAATTTCAAAATGAAGACGATTGGCATAAATTAAATTATGCTTATGGGAAATTAAAAGGGTTTACATTACCAGAGAAATAATTTTTTATTTTGTAAACATAATTTAGTATTTTTGTGTATGGAAAGTAAGAAAGTAAAAGTTCTTACTTTTTTGTTTTATAGTATATTACTCTACAAATTTATAAAAAGTATTTTTAGGTAAATATTAACCATAACTAGCTAATAATAAACAAATTAGGCACTATTAAAATTTAACACTCTACTATTAATTTTTGACACTATATTTTGTTAAATCATTTCTTTTTAATAAATTTGTTAAAATTTGATAGTTTTGAATAAATATAAGAGGCCAAAATTCGCAGAAACAGACTTAAAAGTAAATCCTTTTACTTATTCGCTTGAAATACCAATAGTAAAATTTGAAGACCTAAGCAGATTTAAGAAAGATAGTGATGGAGATTTGTTACACGACATTGCAACTATTGAATATGAAAAAAGCGTTAAGGTTTATGTAAGTTCAGCACGTAGAAAAGTAATTAATATACTTAACCCAAACACTTGCAAACTATTAAGTTGGGTGGAACAAGAGTTAGACGAAAACAAAGATTACTTTTGGCTGAATAAACAAAGGTACATGGATGAAACTAAGGTTGCGTACAATACATATAAGAAGTCTGTAAAGGAACTTCAAATTTATAATTTTATTCAACCAACAACGATAAACGATATATTTTGGATTAATCCGTATTTCTTTTTCTTTGGTAATAGAGTTAAGAAATACCCAAATAATTTAGTTATAAAACAAGATAGAACAGATTAAAAAAATGGCACGATTAACAGAATACAATTTTGATTTATGTATAGATATATGTGACCAAATCGCAGAGGGAAGGAATATTATTGAAGTTTTAGAGTCTGATGAGAATTATCCAAGCTGGTCAACTTTCCGAAGGTGGAAGAGAGATAATGAAGAATTACAAACACTGTATGTAAACTCTATTCAAGACAAATCCGAATATTTGCTTTTTGAAATGGCACAGATAGAAAAAGAATTGCGAGCGAAAACGATAGACCCATCATCCGCAAATGTTTTAATACAGACATTAAAATGGAAAGCAAGCAAATTCTACCCAAAAATGTTCGGAGATAAAATCCAACAAGACGTTGATTTGAAGGGTGAGATGGCAATAGTTTGGAACGAGGAGAAAAGCTACGAATCAGATAATGAAGTTAAGTAAAAAACAAACCACCGCCTTAGACTACTTAGAGGACAATAGTACCAATGAGTTGCTCTTTGGCGGTGGGTAGCTGGAGCTGGTGGTGGTAAAAGCATATTAGGCTGTTATTGGCAGATAAAGCAAAGATTGAAGTATCCTGACACAAAGGGGTTAATAGGTAGAGCAAGTTTAAAGACATTAAAAGAAACCACTTTGCAGTCGTTTTTCTTTGTTGCAAAAGAACAAGGATTAAAAGCTGGCACACACTACAAGTATAACCAACAATCAAACATTATTTATTTTCCTAATGGTAGTCAAATCCTTTTAAAAGATTTATTTCTTTACCCGAGCGACCCAAACTTTGACGAGTTGGGTTCTTTGGAGATTACAGACGTATTTATAGATGAGTGCAATCAAGTAGTTGAGAAAGCTAAAAACATTGTAAAGTCACGTATTAGGTACAACCTCGATAAAAACAATCTCATACCTAAAGTTTTAATGACTTGCAATCCTGCAAAGAATTGGACTTACACAGAGTTTTACAACCCAAGCAAACAAGGTACTTTGCCTGATAATAAGAAGTTTATTCAGTCTTTGTTGACTGATAACCCTAACATATCAGAACATTACAAAACAAACCTTTTAACATTAGATGAAAACTCAAAGCAAAGATTGCTTTATGGTAATTGGGAATACTCCAATGACCCGACAATACTAATTCCTTACGAGAATATTCTAAATTGTTTTACTAATACATTTGTAGAAACTGGCGAAAAGTATATTGTTGCAGATATAGCCCGTTATGGGCGTGATAAAACAGTTATAGGTGTATGGAGTGGGTTAAGGTTGTTTAAGGTCGTTACAATCGCTAAAAGTGGGTTGGACGAGGTAAAGGAAGCCCTCGAAAGGTTACGAATTGAATATCAAATACCATTAAGTAATATTATTGTTGACGAGGATGGCGTTGGGGGTGGAGTTGTGGACTTTATGAAGTGTAAAGGCTTTGTTAATAATTCAAGCCCTATAAAAGTAGGATTAACAGACCAAAACTTTAGGAACTTAAAATCTCAATGTTACTTTGGAATGAGTGATAGAATAAACTCAAACCAAGTATTTGTTTCATGTGATGGTCAAGACAAAGAAGCGATAATAGAAGAGTTGCAATATGTCAAACAGAAGAACATGGATAAAGATGGCAAAAGAGAAGTTTTAAGTAAAGACGAAATAAAAGAATTATTAGGGCGTTCTCCTGACTATGCCGATATGATAGCTATGAGGTATTATTTTGAGATTAAACCTAAATTTAATCTTTGGGATATAGGATAAAAAAAGCATTTAATCAATAATTTTGTATATTGCAAATAATTTTTAGATATTTGTAGTTTAAAATTTGCATTTCTAAAATTATATTATAATGGGTGCTTTAGAGTGGTTGGGGTTCGGGTCAAAAAAGAAGTCTATTGAGGTACAAGACCAACAAGTAATAAGATTAGTATTTAATGGAGAAACAGGAGGTTATAAGCCTTTGCTTTACTTCGCAGATAATACTAACACCTACATTGAAAAGGGATACTTAGGGAATCATGTTGTTTTTACTATCTCGGATTGGATAGGTCGTAAGATGGGTTCTATTTCACCTTTAGTTTACAAGGTCAAAAACCAAAAGGCAGTAAAGCAATATAATGCCTTTCAGAAAGGATTTACACCTCACAACGCAATAAGGCTGTCTCAATTAAAGCAAAAGGCTTTTGAACTGCAAGAGATAGAAGGAGAACACCCTTTAATTAGTGTCTTAGAAAGACCAAACCCACTCCAAACATGGAGTGAGTTTATTTACGGTTACTTTATTTACAAGGCATTTACAGGACGTTGTTATATTAAAGGTGTAAGAGCCGATGGTTCAACAAGAACTAAGGGCTACCAAGAAGTTTATTTAATGCCTTCACAATATATTGAGGCGGTAAGTGGTGAAGGTAGCGTGGTGGTTGACTATTACAGAGATTCACGAGTTCCAAGCGAAAAGATACAAACAGAAGACATTTGTGTTTTAAAGACGTTTAGCCCCGTTGATGGTGGTTTCAATGGCACTTCCAAGTTTAAGAGTGCAAGTAAGCTATTAACTAAGTCAAGCGATGCCTTAGACGCAGAGACAGAAATAATGCAGAATAGAGGTGCAAAGAAAATTGTATTTCCTAATCTTACGCCCGACCAACTTACTTCTATTACAATGCCTACGGGAAGTCAAGAAAGTAGTGCAAATGAAAAACTAAGAAAGACTATAAAGGAAGCTGGTAATGGTGGTATAGCTTTAAATTCTGTACCGTTGGGGATGATTGACTTGGGTTTAACGCCAGTTGATTTGAATATACTTGCATCTAAGGAGTATGATGATAAGGCTTGGTGTTCGTTGTTTCACGTTTCGGATATGATAGTTTTAAACAATCACACAACCGCAGCGAATGAAACAATAAATCAAAATATGGTGTCAAGTGTAACAAATGGTGTTATTCCTGATATGGAAGATTTTAAGGAAGGTTTCTTAAACAACTTTTTAGCAAAGTCACATGGAGATGATTTATATGTAGATTTTGACTACACAGAGTTCCCAGAGATTTATCGCCAAGTGTTTGCGATGGCAAGGGAACTAAAAGAAACGGAGGTAGTGACTGTTAACGAGATAAGAAGCGTAATCAAGTACGATAATTACGATGGTGAAAATGGAGATAAGATTTTAGTAAGTGGCAACAAAAAGATATTAGACGACATACAATTTGACCTTCCGCAAGTGGGAGGGGATAATATGAACCTATGACCAATCAAGAAAAGATATTAATAGGGAAGGCAATTCAAAAAGAGTTGAGCAAGGCAGAAAAGAAAGGTTATATACTTTTCTTTTTGGCGTTAAAAGACCATGCTAAAAAAGTTGTGCCTTATTTGGATATTTATGGCTCACAAGCGACTTTATTATTCTTAGATACATTAGTAGAACAAGAACCTATTTCAATCGCTTACAAAGAACACTACGAAGCCACAATACAAAGAATGTTATCTATCAACCTGCGGATAATGATTAGAATGGTTGAAGGGAAGTATCAAAAGGATAAACTAACAGACCAAATAAACATTGGGTTTAGGGCAGAGGAGATAATAAAGCAAACAGCAGAAGAAGCAACAAAGATGGGTTTAGCTTCGAATGTTAAAAACGTTACAGAATACACAAGGGAATTAATAAGAAAAGAAATTGAGCAAGGATTAGAAAAGAACCTCACAAAAGAGCAGATAGCCCGAAACATCACAAGGGTAACAGATGGCACAATAGCAAAAATGAGGGCGTTAAGAATAAGTAGAACAGAAACAACCCACGCAAATAGTAAATCTACTGAAATACTTTCTAACGCTATACCCTTTGAACAAGTAAAGATTTGGATACCTCGGATAGATGGAAGGGAAAGACCCGAACATGGAGCGATGTTAAATAAAAAGCCTATCTTGAAGAAAGAGCCTTTTATAGTTGGTGGTGAAAGGTTAATGTACCCAGGCGATTCAAGTCTTGGGGCAAGTACTTCAATGGTCGTAAATTGCAGGTGTTCAAGCCATTACATCCCAATAGAGCCAGATTATGAAGAAGAAGGACAACAACCTTTATACTCCGCACCAAACGTATTATCCTACCTTAAAAACCTCCTCAAAGGAATACTAAATATTAAGTGGTAGAAATAATTTAAAAATATCTTTAATTTTGTTTGCATAATTAGGTTGTATGTATTACTTTTGTTCTGTCAGTAAGGCAAAAACAATTAAACAATAAAGAAAATGACATCATCAGAGTTAATAGGAAGAGAAACAATGATTTCAAGATTGATTTACTTCAATACAAAAAGAATAGATAGGGTGTTTATTAATCATACAAAAGAGTTTAGAGAAGATAAGAAAGCTATGTTTTCATATACAGAATACAGTAAATTAAGTACAAGAAAAATCTGTAAAGAATATGACACTACTTTTGGAGATAGTGGATTTGTTTCAAATTCTGCTGATTTTCAACAAGGAATAAATTAAACACCTATGAACCGCAAGGCAAAAACAATCTTATTCCTAACCTTTTTAATCATTGCATTGAATTGGTTAGAGGACTTAAACGTTTTGACAAGATGAACAAAACAATTAAAGAAATTGTAGAAACATTTAATATCCCTAAACATGTTTATTTAAAACCACAAAATCCAAAAGGGGCAGGCAGAAAGAACAAGTACAAAGAAAAGACATGTACAATAGCTTTTCGATGCCCTGAAAGTAAGAAAGAAGAAGTTACTAATATGATTAAAGATAAACTAAAAGAATGGGAGGTGTGAGCCTCCTTTTTGCATTAAAAAAGACTACCCACAAAGTAGATAGCCTTTAACATTAAACAATAAATCCTAACTTAAACTATTTGTTTAATTCTGCTATTATTAGTTTTGATAACATTGCAGTATCTCGTGGCAATATTGTCATTATTTCCTCAAATGGCTTATTAGCCATATAAAGTGCATCAAGTATCTTTGGTGCAATAGCTAAGGACATTTCAAACCTTTCTTTTTGACCGTAAAATTCTGTTTTTGGGGATATCATTTCTCTAAATTATTTGCCTTTAATAATTGTCCTAATGTAATAGCCCCAGTTGGTTTATTATAACACAACCTTGTTTGTTTTATGAAGGTAGAGCCAGTCCTTTTGCTGCATTTCATTATCTTAGAAATGCTTTTCCACGTTACAACCTCTAAGTCGCTAATCTTATGTTCCAAATTGCAAATTCGTTTAGTCTTGTTGCAAATATAACCCTTTTAAATTATACCACAATCAATTGAATATATTTTTATAATATTTTTCAATGAAGGAGTGGCATAAAAGATGAAAAGCAAAGGGATAAAATCGGAAATATTGGATGTGTCAGGGCGTACCATTGTTGCCTATGTTTCTAAATTTGGGAATATAGACTTAGATGGTGACATGATGATGAACGGCTGTTACAAGCGTTCTATCCAAGCGAGGGGAAAGAATGGTACAAACGAATTATTCCACCTTTCGAATCACCGTCCTTCTCCTGAATTTGTGTTATCTAAGCCAGACTTTGAAGAGGATTCTTTTGGGTTAAAGATGACTTCTACAATAGTAGATACTGCACATGGTAACGACATAGTAAAACTTTACGAAGCAGAATTGGTAAGTCAACATAGTGTAATGTTTGGTGTTCCAAAGGGGAAATGGGAAACTAAACAACTTGAAGATGGAACGGAATACACTACGATACACGAAGCTAAACTTTACGAAGGTTCAACCGTTGTTTGGGGTGCTAATCCAGAAACGCCTACAATAGAGCTTAAATCGCTTTATAAGGAAATGTTCGATAATAGTATCACTAAAGCATTTGAGACTCTACAAAGGCTTACAAAGGCTATTAAGAAAGGAACATTTACAGATGAGATGTTTCCTTTGTTGGAACTACAATTAAAATACACAGAAGAATTTATTCTTGAAGAGATAGAGGCAATAAAAAGCACTCAGACCGCAATTGCACCTGAACCGCCAATAGTTGAAGTTTCAAAAGATGAACATATAATCAAATTTTTACAAGAACTAAACAAAGATTTCAGATAATGGAAGAGTTAGAAAAACTAAAGGCTGAATTACTTGATAAAGTAAAAGGCTTGGCCGATAAGGCAAAAGGAGACGCAACAACCGAAGCAGATGCAAAGATTGAATCTAAAGCATTGGAGTTGATTGCAAGAATCGAGAAGGCAGAGGACAAAACCGACTTTAATTCATTCAAAGAAGGTATCGCTAAGCAAGTAGATGCACTTGAATTGAAGCTAAAGAATCAAACAGAGATTAAAACAAAGCAATCTGTTACTTTGAAAGGTGCAATTTTGGACGCTATCAAAGAGAAACAAGATGAAATTAACGCTATTGTAAAAGCAGATGGAAAACAAACAGAGCCTTTGTTTTTAAAGGCGGTTGTTACTATGGGCTTGGATACTACTATCGAAGCAGGAAGTACTTTCCAAACAATCACAGCGAATACTGGAATAATTTCAGCAATCAGACAAAGACAAGAAAAATACCTTGCGAATGTATCGGTTGGTTCAACAACTGGAAAACACGCTTTGTGGATTGAAGAAACTGGTGCTGATGGTACTCCTATTTTTATAGGTGAAGGAGATGCTAAAACTCAAATATCAGTATTATATGTTGAGAAAACAAAGCCAGTAGGTAAGATTGCTGTTTACGGTAAAGTTACTACTGAAATGTTGGCGGACGCTGGGCAACTTGCTTCATACATCCAAAACAACCTTTTGAAAAGAACGGCAGTAGTTACAGAAAATCAGCTTTTGGTTGGTGATGGAACAGGCGACAACTTGACAGGTCTTAAAACTTATGCTACAACATTTGCGGCTGGTGCTTTGGCTTTGGCGGTTGATAATGCAAATGAGTTTGACGTGTTGAATGCAATGGCTTTACAAGTAGAGATAGCAAACGGTATCCCTACTGCGGTATTTGTCCATCCAAGCACTATCGCTAAGATGAAAACAATCAAAGCTACTGATGGAACGCCACTTTATAAGCAATATACAGACTTTACTGGCGAAATGACCATTTATGGCATGAAAGTAATTTCAACTACTGCGGTAACGGCTGGCGAGTTTATCGGAGGTGATACTTCGGTGGCTAACGTATTGTTTAGAGAAGGGCTTTCTATTCAGATAGGAATGGACGGTAACGATTTTACTAACAACAAGAAAACTATCTTGGTTGAGCAAAGACTTGTACAGTTCGTAAGTGCTAACGATACACCTGTACTTGTTAAGGGTGTATTTGCGACTGCAAAAGCTGCTTTAGAGACTGCATAAAAATATAAGGGTGGGTTTCGGCTCACCCTTTAAATATTAAAACAATGTACGAAGTAACAAAGGAATTTAACGGGTATAAAGTAGGTGATACTTGTTCTTTTAAAGAAAGTATTGCCAAAGACTTAATTAGAGATGGCTACATAAAGACACAAACACAAGAAATTAAATCTGAAAAGATTAAAACAAAAGAACGCAAGTTTTCAAAATGATAAGGACGATATTAAATAGTGTAACGTGTGTGGAATCAGGTTCAGAACCTGTGACAGTAGCTAAAGCGAAAACCTATTTAGGGATTGCAAGTACTGTGCATGATACATTATTGGCGGACTTGGTTATTTCAGCAAGAAAGAGCTTCGAGCAAGCGACTGAATTAAAACTCATAGCATCCGTTGTGACGGCTTATTATGATTCAATCAATGAATACGCCTATTTGCCTTTTGTTCCGTGTTTAGGTATCACAACAGTGCAGGATGAGGACGACACAGACTTAACTTATACTTTAACAAAAGGAGAAAATCCTAAACTAAAGATAACGAGAGATTCGGAGGTAGTAGTTGTTTATGATTGTGGTGCAACAGTGACAGAAGATATTGAATTGGCGGTAATAAAGATAGTAGCGGAGGATTTTGAATTTAGAACAGGAATAATACTTAATCAGAGTGAATTATTGCCTAACAATTGGAGACAAACGGCTTTAAAATATCGTAGAACATGGCTGATGTAGTGCTTAATTTTAGTGATTTAAGAGACCAAATAAGTTTGTATAATGTAACACCTACTTCAGACGGTGCAGGAGGTTACACAACGACAACGGCAAAGGCTTTTGATATATTAGCTAAGATTAAGCCAAATGGGAGGGCTAAGTTTGATGGAAACGGAATACAGGTATTTCAAGAGGTTATGGACGTTTGGATAAGGAAAGAAACTGGCTATATTCCAACGGAAGTAATGACAGTTCAATTTGGCGGTGACAATTATAGGATTCTTTTTATTGAGGACGTAGAGAATAGGGGGAAAGTTTTAAAACTTAGAATAGCAACGAAATGAAAGTTAAGGTAAAGTTTGGAAAATATATTGATTCGGAGCATTATGGATTAGTGCCAAGCGAACAAGAGATTGATGTTATTGATAGTATAGGTTTAACGTGGATTAAAATGGGATTAGCTGATGGCAAAGATGAAGTTCACGACTCACTTAAAGGGGATACCAGAGTTAAGGAAAAAGCTAAATAACTTAGACCAAGTTACAACACGTAAAACACAGTTTGCAGTTGCATCAAGCACCCAACAGGTAGTTTTAAAGGCTCAAACGATTGTGCCAGTTAACTTAGGGAAGCTAAAGCAATCAATAAAGGCAGAATATAAAAACAACGGATTACAAGGGATTATTTCAGCGACAGAGAAATATGCACCTTACATAGAATTTGGAACAGGGCAATATACAAAAGTCCCTAAAGGGTTTGAAAAGATGGCAATGGATTTTTATGTTAATGGTGAAGGGACAATGAAATCAAAACCTTTTTTAATACCAAGTTGGGGGTCAGAATTACCAATATTTAGAAACAAGTTGAAAAAGATTATAAAAGACATGAAGTTATGAAATGGGCAGGATATGAACTAAGAAAGGCTTACTTTGATGCGATAGGGGATAATATTACTGTATCAGGGAACCCGATTAAAGTTTATGACATGGAAGCCCCGATAGGTTCGGCAAGACCTTTCATAATTATCGGTTCATACGTTCAAACAAACGACCAAAATACAAAAGATGGTTTTGGTGGAACAGGAACATTAAACGTAGAGGTAAATACAGAGGTGGTAGTTCCTTATGGTGGCAGAAAGCAAGCGGATGAGATAATGAACAGTATTACTACTCTTATACACCCAACAACAGGAAATGTAAACCTAACTTCTACAAATTTTAATTTTGTTAGTGTGGAGTTGGTTGGCAGTTATGATGGGTTTAATGCTGGCGACAGCGAGACAAATTACAGAGTAGTCTCAATTTTACAACATAAATTTTTTGAAAAGTAAATTAATATTATACGACAATGGCAGCACAAGGGAGGTTTAATGCTCAACAAATGAAGGTGTACACTACTGCAAGTAGCACAGATACACTTATAGCACACGTAGATTCATGCGAGATTAACTTCTCTGCTGAAACTATTGATATTACAACAAAGGATTCCGCAGGGTGGAAAGAGGTAATTCACGGACTAAAGAGCGGTACTGCTTCTATTTCGGGTAAAACAGATTTTAGTTCTGCTAACCAAATAGGGGCTTTAACTACTGCTTTCACCGCAGGAACATTGCTTGTATTCAAGTTTAAGACAGCCAACGTAGGAGATACTACATACGCTTGGAGTGGCTACATTACTTCTTTGCCTTTATCGTTTGGCAACAACGAGGCAGCAACATTTAGCTGTGATGTAGAGTTTACTGGCTCACCAACAATTGCAACTTTATCAGCATAATATGAAGGGTTTAGTAGAGTTTAAAAACGAAGAAGGGGAAGTAAAGTTAACGTGTCTATTTGGCATGATGGCAATACTTGATTTTTGCGAGTTGAAAGGTGTTAGTTTTTCGGACTTTGAAAAGTCAATGGCTGATGATACTGATTTGGTTTCTAAGATGCGAAACTTTATGGCTATAATTTATTGTGCTACAAAGAACTACGCTGCTTATCAGAAATTACCTTTTGATTTAACAGAAAAGCAAGTTTCGTTGGAGATTGATGTAAATGGCTTATTGAATGAATCAAACATCAAGAATATGACCGAAGCTCTTTATAGTGGGTTTCAAAAAGTAGAGCAAAAAAAAACAACAACGGAGGTGCAAGCGTAAAACAAAGTCACTTTGATATACTACTTTATTGTTATGGAGAACTCGAACTAAGGGAAAGGGATATAATCGAACTTACTTTATTCGAGTTCTTTATGCTTTCAGAGGGTTACAAAAGGAGAGAAGAAAGGAAATGGCTACACACAAGGGAAATAATGACTATAATAAATAATACGTCTTTTGGTGGTAAGCAAACGACCCCAGAAAAGATAAAACCTTTGGATTTAGATAGTCAGATAGTACACGATGAAAGTAAGAGTATTGCATTGTTTGAACAATTAGTAGCGAGATAATGGCAGCAGAATTAGAAGTAGGTATAGGTGTTGATTTAAAAGACCTTAGCGAAGGTTTAAAAAGGGCTACAAGTAAGTTTCAAGAGTTTGGAACAAAGATGGGTAGTATAGGGTCTATGATGTCTTTGGCTATTACTGCACCTTTGGTACTTGTTGGTAAGCAAATGATTAAGTTAGCTTCTGATTCACAAGAAGCAACAAACAAAGTAGAAGTTGCTTTTGGGAAATCAGCAGATGCGGTTAAGGAATTTGCAAGTACCTCTTTAACACAGTTTGGTATTGCTAAAGGCTCTGCTATGGATATGGCATCTACTTATGGTGATATGTCAACTTCGATGGGTTTAACCCAACAACAAGCTGCTCAATTATCTATTTCATTAGTTGGTTTGGCTGCTGATTTAGCTTCGTTTAAAAATATAGGAATAGACCAAGCCAATACTGCATTAAAGGGTATATTTACTGGGGAGACCGAATCTTTGAAGACACTTGGTATAGTGATGACCGAAGCGAACTTAAAAGCCTATGCACTATCAAAAGGATTTAAGGGTAATACAGAAGATTTGACACAAGGAGAAAAAGTTTTGTTAAGATATAATTATGTACTTCAAAATACAAAAAACTCCCAAGGTGATTTTGCAAGAACTGGCGGAGGTGCTGCTAACCAAATGCGTATATTTGGCGAGTCTTTAAAAGAAATAGGGGACACATTTGGTTCTACCATTTTGCCTTATTTTACAAAGGCTATTACATACGTTAACAATTTAATGAAGGAATTTGCTAAGTTAGATGGTGAAACAAAGAAAAATATCCTTATAGGTGCTGTATTTGTTGCTGCAATTGGCCCGACATTAGTAGCTATAAGTGGAATTATAACCGCAGTAAAAACAATAGGACTCGCCTTTCTTGGTATAAATGCACCAATAGTTGCAGCAATAGCGTTAGTCGCTGCTTTTGCGTATGGTGCGAGTGAAAACTTCTCTACATTAAAAACTAATTTAAGTATATTAAGTAGAGAGTTCTACAATTTTAAGGTAGCCCTTGTCAGATTACTAAGGTTAATAAATGGCAATGATTGGACTAATAATCGTTTAATGCAATTACAAGACGAACTTGTAAAACGTTCTGATAAAATCAATAATATTGGTTTTGGTAAAGGTATAGAAAGTTTTGTTACTGGTATTAAAAAAGCAAATGCGGGGTTAAGTGGATTGTTGGATTTTACTGGAAAAACTGGTGGAGAAGGTAAACCAAAAGGCGGTTTAACGAAAATAAAAGAAGAAGTAGATAGGCTTGCAGATTCACTTCGAGAACTTGATATACAACAAAAAATAACTAATATTCAAGGATATTGGGAGGATATAAGCAGAATAAGAGCATCTACTTTTGAGGGTGCTAATATAGCTTCTATAACGCCTACAATGTCACGTTCAGAAGATGCAGCAAAGAAAGACAAAGACTTAATAAGTCAATTGTTTGGTGGAGATTTATCACAATCAACTGCTAATTTGCAATCAAAATTAGAAGCTTTAAAAAGTGGAATAAAGCCCTTAGTAGATAACTTTGGCTTAAAAGTTAGCGAAGATGTTAAAGTGGCTATGAGTTATGTTGATAATGCAGTAAGTCAAAGTTTTTCATTTTTAGGTGACGTTTTAGCAAATGGTTTTGCAAGTTTATTCAATAAAGATATTAAATTTGACTTCAAGAAATTATTAGGGAATTTTTTATCTGGATTGGGTGAAATGGTTATGAGTATGGCTTTGCAATTAAAAGCGGTTGCGGCTTTAAAAACAAAAATAGAGTTAGCACTGTCAACTATTGGCGGAGGTGGTTTTGCGTTGGCTGGTGCTATTGGTTTATTTGCTTTAGGTGCAGCAATGAAAGGTGGGGGAATGGCATTAGCTGGAAACTCGGCAAGTTCAACAACAGGAAACAGTATAACAACTAATGCAAGGGGCTACTCATCTTATGGAGGCGGAGGCAATTCAATGCAAACAGTAGAGGTACGATTTGCGAATGGTGCATTAAAAGGATACATAAATAACAGAGATAAGAAATACAATGGCTAAACAGTTCACTATTCCGTTCAAATCATTTTACGACACAGATTGCACTATTGATATTTATGTAGATGGGTATTCGGGTGCAGTAGAAGAATTAAAGGCAGGAATAATGCCTTTTATTGTTGAAAATAGTCGTAGTTCAGTTGTTAGTGGTGCAAATGGATTGGTAGAGACATTCTTTAAGATTAACGCTATTAGTTCTATTGACTTAAATAATACTGCTTTACAGTCAGAGGAATATGGTGACATTTGGTTTGAGTACAAAGAAGAAACAGTATTAAAATACAAAGGAGTAATAAGCCCATTTGAAACTGGTTCACCTTACGAGGGTGACGGTTATTACACTTTAGGGATAGGGGCGGAAATTGGCTTAAATGAATTAAAAAGCAAAGAGTTAAGGAATACGGATGGAAGTATATTGGAAGGGCGTATAAGGCTTATTGATGTTGTTTCTTTAGCGTTAAAATCTCTTACTTTACCAAATACTTTTAATATAAAGTCATTTGTAAGTATTCAAACATTTACAGGGGCAACCGAAGTAGGTGCAGATACAGACTTCTTTAGTAGGTACGTGGACGCTGAAACTTTTAAGATAGGACTAAATGAGTGGATGTCATGTTATGAAGCCTTAGAAACTGTTTTATCTGGCAAATTTGACCTTTATTTTGATGAAGAATGTTGGGTTTTGGATTATCCTTTAAACTCTTTGGCTTCAACGAGAAATGTAGCTGTATATGATGCTGATGGAGTATTTGATTCACGCACAAATGTAACAATATCTAAACCCGAAATAGATAATACAAAGGTTAAAAGAGGAGGGAATGAGGGTAGAGTGTTTTCAAAGAAGAACATTACCATAGACCATAAAATAAATTCAATTGTAAATAAGATAACGAATCCAAACTTCGAGTTTGATGGGTTCGATATATTGAATTGGACAAGCACCGTTGGAAGCTTAGAACTTGGTGGTTACGGAACACAATCAGAACCTTTTTATGCTAAAATTGGTGGTAGTGTTTATTCAAAAACTACGCCAACAGATACCGAGTATATAGAATCTACTCCTTTTGATTGGTATCCAGTTGGGCGTTCTGACTTTGCGGATAGAGAACTTTCAACATACTATGACGAGGACGAAAAACTAAGTTTTAATATAAAAGGAGAGTATGGAAGTGGCATAAGTGGTGCGAGAATACAGATAATTGCTACATACGAAAAAATAAGAGCAAATCAACCACAATCTACAATAAATGACCCAACGCCCACTATAATATATGATTCAAAAACCATATATTACACCAATGAAGGGTGGTCGAGTGAGCCAGTATGGTACATAACAGGTAGTGGTGCGATAGAAGAAATTCAGGTTTCACCACCTCCGCTAAGATTTACGAGTACGCTAAGCTACAAAGCACTTCCATATGTAAGATATGATGTACCCACACCAACGGCTGTTTCTGTAAAGTTAAGACTATTTAGAGGGGATAGGAAAAAGATTGGGGAGGCAACAGGGGAAGTTGGAGGGTACACTTATTACTCTAAATTCTTCTCGGCAAGTGCATCTACGTGGTTGTTGTCAGACGAAAACAAGCTAAAAGGTGGTCAATATGAGTATGTAACGGTAAAGAAAACAGACAGAGATAGTGGTGTAAGTATTCCTATTTCAATGTATGAGAAAGTTTCTCCCTTTGCTTTTGGTTCTATTTATGTTAGTGACGTAGCAACAACACCAATAGACGGATTTAAAAGGTTAGGAGAATCTACTGTTTTGGGTTGGTTAGACTTTGTCGCTTCTGACTTTTTAAGGTCTAATGATGTTAGATTAATAAGTTTAGATTTACCTTTTATAGATACGTTTTATCCTTCGCAATTATTCGTTTATCAAGAAAGATTGTTTAGGGTTTACGACTTTGAGAAAGATGTTGCAATGGATAGCACAAGGGTAACACTTAACGAAGTTCGTTATTCAAGTTCTGCCGTATCTTTAAAGATTAGTGATAGAGAGTTTACAGAGGTAATAAAAGAAGCACGTCCACAAAGATATAATGAACTTACTACCGATGATAACATTTACAACAAAGGGGGGCGGATAGGCTTAAAAGACGAGATAGACGCACTTTCAAAGATAAATAAAGAGGGGGAGGGTTTGGTATTTGGAGATGCGATAAAGTCAAACGCAGGAATATTGTACCTACAAAAAGAAGGCAAAGAAAGTACTAATGGTATTTTTTGGGTAGATAGTTTAAATGAAAATACAGACTATATTAGACCTGCAACGGATGGCTTTCTTTTTAAATCAGAAATAAGCCCTTACGAGGTTACTTTAGACTTTACAGGGCTAACTGCTAACACAAGGTTAATAATACCACCAACAACGGGAGATACTACTATTGTGACTTCTGATACGGGTTGGCTCTTAAACGGTAACGCCTTAACCGAAGCAAAAAGCATAGGTTCGACGACAAATTATGATGTAGAATTAATAGCGAATGATTCGCCTAAAATATCTTTATTTGCGAGTGGAGGGGTTACGGTTCATAGTACAACTAATTTTGATGATGCGGTTGGGATTGATGGGATATTGACGCTTAACAGCATAGCCAACGCAACGACTGATACTAATAAATTCTTGGTTAGCGATAGTGGAGTAGTAAAATACAGAACAGGAACGGAGATATTAAGCGACATTGGAGCATTTGCAACGCCAACTGGATTAACTACGAATTATGTGACTAAGTGGAACGGAACTGCTTTAGTTAATAGCTTAATTTTTGACAATGGTACTTTTGTCGGAGTTGGAACAATAACACCTTCAACGGCCTTTGATGTATCTGGGATAATTAACTCATCATCAGCATACAGTTTGAGTGGTGTTGCGGTCTTGCAAAGAGGTGGTAATTATACTCAAATTTTTGATGGTAACACAAGGCCATCTATTTATATTGGTAATTCCGTTGACCCTTCAATATATTACGACAATACAACGCACGTATTTAGGTCAAGGGATGCAAGTACCAACCATGCTAAAATAAATTCAAATGGATTAGAGGTTGGAACCGTTTTAGATAATGCCACAAAATATGTAGGGAAAACCAACAACGGCTCTTTTGGTCAATATACTTCTTGGATTGCTTTTGAAAGTACGACAACGGAGGATATGATTAAATTCAATGCCTTTAAAGATGGGGTATTCGGTGGTAAAGTGATGTCAATTAGAGGTTCGGGAACGGTCGGCATAATGACTGAAAACCCAACTGAAACATTAGACGTTGCAGGAACAATAAAAGCAACGGGCTTAAAACTCCCAACGGGGGCGGTAACGGGTTATGTGCTAAAAGTAACCGATGGAGCAACTGGAGCAACGGCATGGCAAATTGCAACGGTTGGTGAAAGGTGGAGAGGTACTTGGGCGGCCAATAGTGGAGTTGCACCAAACGCAAGCCCAACAGAGGGTGATTATTACACCGTAACAACAGAAGGAACATATTCTGGTGTCACTTATGCCGTAAATGATTATTCATATTACAACGGTTCTGCTTGGGTTTATAGACCCAATGGCTACACCTTAACAACGGCATCCGCAGGAACATTAGGAGGCATTAGAATTGGTTCGGGGCTTTCAATCGATGGTTCGGGAATCGTTTCGGTAGCTACTTTGAACCAAAACACAACTGGTTCGGCTGCAACTTTGACCACCACAAGAAACATTGCAATGACTGGTGATGTTGATTGGAACGTTAATTTTAACGGTTCGGGGAATGTTACGGCAGGTGGTACTTTGGCAACAGTAAATAGTAACGTTGGAACTTTCGCAGGAATCACCGTAAATGGCAAGGGCTTAGTTACTGGTGCAACGGCTTTGACTACTTTAGAAGGATATGGAATAACTAATGCTTGGACTAAAACCGAAAGCGATGGGCGGTATGTGGACTTTGAGAG
>JAULBU010025365.1:0-39040 GCA_032358235.1 Odonthalia washingtoniensis
GGCCGATCTCTTACAGCATAGACGTCCTTTTTTGGAGCAACGTGCGAACGGGATTGGTTAAAAATGTATACCGTCGGATCCAAAGTTGTTGAGCTCTCTACGAATTCTGAGTACTGGTACTGCAACAGAGAGCTTGGACGATGCAGTCTACATGTCTGAGGAATCCATACGGATGTATTTTAGCCAATTCCGTGTTGATATTATGGAAATTTATGGTGCACGTTTCTCCAATAGATTCCCGACCCGGGACGAACTGGTTCAAATAGAGTAACAGTATTCCGATCTCGGTTTTCTAAGTTGCATAGGTGCTTTGGATTGCATGAATTACTCTTGGAAGAACTGCCCTGCTACCATTAAGGGACAGTACCAAAACAGTCGTGTTTCAAAAGTGGGGACCATCCAATGTGAGGGATGGTGTGAGCAAGATATGTACTGCTCGTCCTGGTTTGTCGGCCGGCCTGGAACAAACAACGATTTAAACGTATTGACACGATCTCCATTGTTCAACAGTATTAAATCAAAAGAGTTTTCCATAGATGTTACGGAAGGTTATGAAGTATGTTTTGGAGGAGATCCACATCACCTCTTTTATTTTCTAGGTGAAGGCATTTACCCCCGTTGGCCAATATTCGCATTGCCTCTGTCCCGTTCGGAGATTCCAAATGAGATAAAGTATTCCTTTCTGCAGGAGTCAGTTAGGGAGGATGTTGAACGTTTTTTCTGTATCCTTCAGTCAATATTTGAGATTATACGTAGAGAAAACCGACCGTGGGATTTTCTTGAAACAATAAGAATCTCAAACACATGCGTGACCCTCTATAATATGATCAAACTCTTGAAACAATTAGATAATCCGTCATTAGAAAATGAAACTGCATCAGCTGTTAACGAAATTATGGAAAACGAGACAGAAAGCATGGTGCAGTCTGCAGAGGAGAAAAGAATTAATATATTACGTATCCTGAACAAAACATGTGCGAACATTGAAGCAGAAGCCGATCGGTATTTTTTGCGCTAGATGCAGTATATGGATAGTTCTCAACACTTCCGTCTGAAAAACGATCTTGTTGCATATAATACTGCCGTAAATGTATGGGACACTTAATATAATAAAACTCATCCGTTTCTATTTCAAAATAAATAGCACCCCCATAATAAAAACATCACACCCAAAGTACTTAATTAAACTGGTGCCAGGTGCTGAGTTTGATCTCAAACAAGTCGAATTCAGCACCTAACTAGAGATGCCCTGAATAAAAAATTTTCAGTTACGTTGATGTAAATGTATGACATAAATTCCATGTTGTTTCAAGGAAAGTTTTTCTACTGGCGGTGCTTCTGCTGATGGCAATGTGAACTATTATGGAGCACGACGGTTTGGCGACCGGAACTCTCAGATATATGCATCATCTTCCGTCTTAAATAATAAGAGAATTTTATGGCTTTAATTAAGGCGTTTGGCAGCTTCACTAATTTCCAAATTCAGGGCGTCATGGTGATGGTGTACGTGAACGTGAGTTGAAACATGAACGTTGCGTTGAATGTGGTGTGTCAAAGACCGGTGAAGAAAGAGAAAGAAGTCCTCTGAATACATCTTCATGTTCTGATGCTTTTAATACTGTTAAGGATTAAGTCTCAGAAAGAGTATGAAATAACTAAAAATATAGGAAAAATAATAATGGAGGGAAAAGAAAAAATTTCCATAAAGTTAAGAATATCTATCTAAGGATATGTGAATAAAAATGTGTTTCGTTATAATTAGATTTTTCTTTATATTATCTTCGATGGTTGTTATGATATCCAATTATTTTTATGTTCATTTTGTGATATGATGTGTTTGGAAGTGGGAAGTTATATGCCGATTTCTTTTTGTTGGGAGGAAAGATTGTCACAAGCAAAAATGGCCATGAAAAGTTGAATTCTACGGGGGTGATCCCATCCACTGTTGATGAACGGAGGGGTGATCCCATCCCATGTGTGGCGGCAAGGTGGTGACTGATTCGAGATGCGAAGAAAAAGGTGGTGAATCAGATTTTTTCAGTACCCTATTGTTACATACGCACTGTTTATCACCGTACTGAATCTTTCATGAGATAAAAACCGATTTCGAAGAAATAGCTGCGTACCCCCTCTAAATTCTCGCTGTTACTGTACTGAATATGAAACTTTGAGAAATCACTACACCTAGTTTTATTAAATATCTGCACTGAATATAAAGTAGAATTAGTTCACTGCAGAAATCACTATACAGAATCACTATACTGAATGTACAGTTTACCAAATCACTACACTGAATGTGCAATGTAAGTTTTTTCAGAGGCCCATTTCCTCGAAAATGTTTCAGAAACGTACTGCATACCCAACGCAGTTCGTTGTCACTGCAGGAGTTTACTCCGTTCTTCTCACAGACATACTGAAGATTATGTTTTTCAGAAAACCCTTGCAAAAATTTCAACTACAACGAACATCAACACTTTCTTTCAACATTCTCTTCACGATGAGTAACCGTGAAGAGATTCTAAGGCGATTCGAAAAAGCCATGAAAGAAACTAACGTACCTTTGAACTACATCTCCAATCTACACAGAACATGGCCGGTGCTGCGAAATGTTCGAAAAGCTTACAAACAAATGTCCATCCCTGTCCATCCTGACTGAAGCAGTCCAGAAGAAAATGAAAGGGTTGGCAAATGTTGTAAATTATTTATCAGAGCAATGGACGAAGCAAACGAGCTCGCAGAATATTTCGCATGGGACTTGAATGGGTTTAGATACATAAAAAGTATTGAAGCGAACCCTGAATACATGTTTGGTGATGATGTACTGTTCAGTTACTTTCAGACAGAGATGGAGAAAACATTTCAGGTGGAAATGACATTAGCGGACTAGAATAAGCATGCGGCAATGAATCAAATTATAACTGATGATAGTGACACCGAACAAGCACCCCTGCAGAACCAACAGCACAAACAGCACGTGAAGACATTACAGAACCTGCAGGACCGACACTGACAAAGGCCCAGACAGATGATGGGGATGAAAGGCTTCTTGAAGAATATATATTTTGAAATCGGTGCAATACTGGTGGAGATAATAGCAGTGGATCGGGATCCTAATGGGTATGTAACGCTATTTATAGTGGAGGTGATAGCAGTGGATCTGAAGGGATATGTGAGACGGCTAATGAGATGTGCGAGGTGGAACGTCGAAGACGTGCAGTGCAGAAATACCGCAAAAAGCATATAAGATAGGAAAATAAGCTTTGAAAGCAGATGAAGTGGCATCAATGACATGTAATCCACGCCGTAATATGCGAATAGACCCAATAATCGGAACACTACTAAATGAAAGGTGGAAATGTGAGCAACTATGCGTTGTATTCACGGAAAATGTTGGGGCCCTAAATGGTGTCAAACTACATCAGACAGTCACGCAAGTACGTATGATTTGGAGAAATAAAAGATGTCTGTCAATTTTAAAATTTGACAGACAACCGAGCCCAAGGCTTTGGAAGTTGAACAATATTTTGAGACACATTTCCAGCTGTCTCGGCCAAAATCACCCCGAATAATCAAGGAGAAGCGATCAAAGAGCTTGCGCAGCTGCATACCAAGCGGAGCAAGTTGAAAGACTATTTATATTGGATATCGTTGTGAATCCTTCTCTAGATACGAAGAAAATTGTCGTTTCAGACAGATACAAGGAGATATATAAACGACATCCTCCATCTCCCCATTATCGAGAAATTTTGAAAGTACTTCGCCATCACATGGAAGAGACCAGAGCAGTGGAAATGGCTGCAATGGATGGTTACGTTCGACGTTTGCAGGAAGTGGGTCATTTCGTAAAATTGGTTCTAATTGAAGGCAAAAAACTGAAAGAAACTAGAATAAAATCAGCAAAATATATCTGTGACCACTGCAACAAGCAGGGTCAATTTATAATTCAGAAACATTTGATGAGTCCGTGGTAAATTTGTCAGACATTGACAACCAAGGCAGGTACTATGGAGGATTCAGTTTTGTTCCAAGCTGTGCCAAGAATTTCGCAACACGGGGAAGAAAAACAGGCGCCTCAAATGCTGCTCATTGCAATGGAAAGGGACCTCAGTCTTACGGATATATATTTGAGGTCCTCACCTATGACAGTAACAACCACATTTTACAGCTTTTTTGCTCACAGAGTTGGAACGGAATGCAAGGAGACATGGTTACAGGTTTTTAATGCATATAAAAATATTCCCGGTTTTGATGTTCCCGATCGTGTAACGATCGTGGACCAGGAAAATCAATAGATTCGACATATATGGAGGTTATGAAAAACGCGCAACTATTCTTCGACAAGCATCACGTAAAAAAATGTTGGCTCCCCAAGTCGGTAGTTAGAAGGCCGCAGCTTCACCTAATCACCACAAAGCACTTCGTGCACCATCCCGTGCTCATGTTGAAAAAATAACTGCTAACTGTGGTCTCAGAACAGCAGAATACTTGAGTAAATTTAAGAAACAACATCTATTCAAGTCGTTCTCTAAATTGCAGGATATGGTTCACACATCACAAGGAATCGAAAGTGCTATGGACGAATCATTGAAACGTTACATACTTTCTGTTGAGCCACAGACTGTGCTTAGTAAGATGGTTCAAACGCAACGGGAAACCTTTCTGAAACACAAACATGAGGCCTTGCGATGGAATCTACCTGTGCCACCGAATGTTAAAATACATTTAGCTACTTTAATCAACAAATTAAGACCGTACTAGCAATCCGTTACTTTTTTTGATGGGACAAATTACATGGAAGCTACTGTTATCAGTCAGATGGACGCATCAAATATGCGCAGAGTGGTAATCAGCACCTTGCTACAAACCCCACAGACATGCTGTGCTTATTACACTAATGAAGATGGATTTCCATGTTTACATGCCGTTGCTGTTATCACTGAAAAGTACGGCACAATGAATTTATTCAAGTTCATTGCACGACGTCACCTGATGGGAGCGTGGAAACTTCAGTACAGAGATGTTGAATTTGAAGGTCCCTCCCAGGAACAAATAGATGTGGTAAGTCAGTAGGTACCCGAAAGACTGGCAGATGGTAAAAAATTGATGGTTCCGAAGGCACTACCGCCTCCTCGTGGACGTCCTATGAAGAATAATGGGGTTAGAAGAAAAATGTCGGTATGAGAAGGTACCAACAGAAAAATGCCAAAGAGCTTACCTTTGTGAATTCTGTCATTCTTGTAATCACAGAGCAACACAATGCCATTCACGTCAGTTATTCGATGATGAAGACTAGGACCTTTTCTCTGAAAAAACGACACACCTTTTCTCTAAATAGTATCACCCCCCATAATTTATTCGAATCACCCTACCATCCTTGCATCTATTAAAAGTAACCCAACGGAATTTGATCACATTACTATACCAAGTTTGCATCTTTTTGAAATCACCCCCTAGTCCCTTCTATCACCCCGTATTATTGAATAATTGGCAAATTACTGTTATTACCCGACTATACACTTAAACAGTGGATGGGATCACTCTCCTCGTCTTCGACGTTACATGTCTCTCACCCCCTAAACTCGATTTTTCTCAAAAACATGAAATGAGATTGATTTTAGTGAAACCGAGAAAGTCTTACACCCCTTCGTGCTTGTGAATATTCTTTTTGATTTGGTAGAGCTTACTTGGATTGATGTATAGTGGAGTTGAGTAAAAAATTATGTCTGGTTGGTAGTAAAGATTTGGTGAGAATGTCAGAAAAATCATCTGTTGCTGGTATAGGCATTAGAATTATGTTGTTTCGGTTAATGTGACAATAGATATGGTGGTGTTTAAATGTCTATGTGATTTCGGCACTTAGATTTACTATTTACCAGTATATCTTGAAATACCAATGACTCCATCGTTATCGACGAAGAATAGTGTTGGTGGTACTGCTGTTATTTGGAATCCAAATTGTAGTCTGCGGATCCAAATAGTATCTTGAAGCGCCTGTGGTGCGCTACATATTCAGCTTCACAGGTGCTTAGTGCAATAGTTTGTTCTCTTTTGATTACCGGTGCATGGAAGCACCATATGTGGTATGTAGAGATGCTGATGTTAATCGCCTATCTTTTGATTGGGCAAAATTAGAGTCCGAAAATGTTTGGAGCTGCTTGGGGGATGAATTATTAAATAGCATACAATGATTTATTGTACCGTGGAGATACCTGACTAGATGTTGTAGTAATTGAAGGTGATTTTTGTCGGTTTGTTGATAAATCATGCAAGTCTTTCAGTAGCAAATGCTATGTCTAATCTAGTAACAGCTGCTTGGTATCGTACATATCGTAATGCAGACATATAGAGTAGGTTTTGTTGGTCAGAAAGAAGAGTTATTTAGCTGTTATCGTCATAATGTTGTTTTTGTGGTAGGAGAGTGGAACGAGGGTTAGAATTATGAAGTTTAACTTTTGTTGCTACTTTTTCTATAAGAGTTGACAGTGATATATGTATGTAACCATTGTTGTGGTATTTGGCATTCCATCCAATAAATGTGGATGGCTGTTCAAGGTCTTTGACCTTATATTTTCTTCGTAGGTCATGAAGGAAATTATAATGTCAGAAAAAGCTGGTTCCGTGACGAGAAAATCATCTATTGTGATATATATGAGGATGATACCTGAATTTGTGTGTTTGATGTAGATACAAGAGTCTGCCGTTGATTGTGTATAATTGTCTGAAATAAGATATGATGAAGGCCTGAAAGGTATCTATGACATGCAAGGTTCGATCCGTATAAGTTCATACGTAACATTACGAAGGGGCAGTCTGTAAATGTATAAGTACGATTTGTAAGCGGCATTTGTTTCACGTAAAAAATATGATTTGGATCATATGTTTCATTTGTAAATGCCGATAATATGTCAAAGTGTCGTATTGGTTGTTTATTGTGTCGTGCGTGTCCGAAAAGCATTCATGATGACGATTTTCCAGCGGAATATGCTGTTGTGAAATCAGGGCCATCGATTGATGGTTGAATTTGATCGCTTCTTATTGTGCATCTTGCTTTGCTGTTTATTATGATTCAATTATTTTCTCGCTTATATAGATATGTAATTGTTAGTGGTATTAGTTTCGTTAGTTTCTCTGGGTTTTTTTCATTTTTGTGTATCCATTCGATAAAATTGTTATGGTTAAGTGGGATTATTTCCTCATCATGTGCAATTGCCCACTCTGATGCATCTGGGTATTGTTGTGATTGATTAATATTTTTCGGAGGAAGGGTGTCTGAATGGACAGTTGATTGTGTGGGATGGTAACGGTATATCTTCAAAGCGGGCCAAAAATGCATGCCGGATCAAATACGGGGTGTGATGGAATGGAGTCAATAAATCTACATGCTGATAATTGGGATGTATCATTTAGTAGTATTTGAAGATGGTCTGCATTCGTGTTGTAGAGGAAACGGGCTGGGCGTGTCTGGATTCTTCTTAAAAGCGTTGGAATTGACGACGGCGCCTATTGTTTTAAATGGTAGGAACAATTCAGGTAGTTTTGATTCTGGTTTCCATAGTGCTACTGGTGAATTCTGTAATTTTGGGATGTGGCATTCTGTTATATTTGCATGTTGCGTCAAAAATTGAAAAATCTAAAAAAGTATTTTGTATTTTACTGTGGGCCAAATCAGCACGTGCAGCATTCATCAGTGTGCTATTAATTCGTTTTGCACTTGAATTTTAATGTGGTTAGTGTGGGGCGATTGCTGATTCGTTAATGCCATTTATGGGAAGAGAAGAAGTAACAATGCGTGATGTGTATTATCGCGCATTGTCGGAATTAATTTGTTCAGGTAGGCGATGATGAATGTGAGCCATATGGTTTAGGATGTCTGGTATGATCTGAGCTAGTTGTGCCCTACTTTGTATAGGTTTGGCAATAACATATCATGATGACTTGTCTATAAAAGTCACAATATGCCAGTGCGATCTGCTTGATGGTGGGGTGATGAGCCCGTGGTGTCGCTTGCTATGGATTGGCCCTGTATTGAAGTTGGCACATTGGCAGACCAGTGAAGTGATTGTGCTTCTTTTCCATCAGCACAGGAGGAGCAATTGATGATTGTATCTGTTGGAATGATGATATTGAAGATTGATGGATATATGTGGATGGATATGATTGTTCGTAGTAGATTGATTGGTGCATGGTTGAACGATAAGTGTAGAGATAGGATGATGTCCTTGTTGCATGGTGATGATATGGATGCTCGTAGAGATGTAAGAAGTTTTTTTATTGAGTTCTGTTTGGTTTCGGTTATAGTTTTGTTTATTGTTGTTGAATATTTAATGCATTTTTTTATTTTTGTATTAGGTGTATATGTGATGTGGTATGTGAAAGTTGAGAATTGTTTGATTTTAGTATGTGTGGTGCCGTTCTGATAGATTTGGATGTTGGTTTTGTAGTCGATGGCATATCCAATTGATACGCGGAATTTCTCTATGTGAAAATGGGAATTATTTTATATGATTCGGTAAATGTTTAATGTTTGCGTTATATTCTTTATTTGTTGTAAAAATTGCAGAATTATTTGGTTTTGTGATATCGTGTATCGAAGTTAGAGTATCAGGTATTGCTGTGTGTGGAGTTAATGTCGATATATCCATTGTGTGTGATGGGTTTTTCATAATTCATACACGTTATTTACGTTAGTGGTGTGTTTAATTTTGTTATAAGAGAGCCTGAATGGGGTGTATGTGTGGGGGTGTGATCCAGTATCTAACAAAAACGTACCATTTTGTGATTCGTGAAAGTCATCATCGGAGCTGAATGATATTGTGTTATTGTTGTTGTCATCTCGATATTTGAAATATTGAGAATTGTTCATGTGCATTTGTCTAGATTTATCTTTCTGATAATGTTCGTGTGGTTGAGAGGGCAACGATATGTTTGAAGAGAATGTGTTGATCTCCAATATCATGTTGGGGATGTTGTAGATCTCGACATTGTTCGTCGGAATGATTTAGAATTCGACCATATGTTGAGGCGTGGAATTTGCAACATGCATTTGGGCGAGGTTTATAGTAGTGGATCGATTGAAATTGGTTTAATGAAGATGAAGATGATTTGAAATGGGTAAATTGTGAGTTTATAGAAGGATGGGTTTGTGTGTATGGCTGAGCTTATATTGTATCGGAGTCGATGGATTTGATAATTGTTTGTAAATCCTGAATTGATCGAGGAATGTTGGTGAGTCATAGTGGCGTAAGATATGAATATGTTAGATGTTGTATGATACCTTTAATGATGAATTTCATTGATGTTGAGTCGTTGTCAATGTTTGGAAAATTTGCTGCTAGAATGTTACGATTTTATCATGTGGCTCAAAATAGTCTTCTGTCGAATCATAATTATTGATAATCGTATCGAAAGCCTTCATTTTGAGTGAGTCATGGTCAGCTGGAGTACATCTGAATAGTTTCTGCTGCACTGTATTTATTATAAGACATGGATTTATCGAACTGGTGTGATGACTGCCGTGGCTACATCTGATGGAAGTGACGCAAGTAGTATACTGATAAGTGTAGTCACTTTTCTGCGGTCTGTGTCACCGCATATATAGTTGATGTTCTCGATGTTCGTAGTGATTTGTAAAGTTTCTGATTTGCATCTGACTGAGAGAAGCCATAGTTTCATATTATCTTTGTTAGGAGTTAGTATGGTGGGTTGTTGAAGAGGTAAGTTGTTAATGTTTTCCATTGTGTTGTTTTTGTAGTATAATGATATGTATATATATATATATATTGAATTGTTTTTTTAAATTATTTCGTTTTGTTTATTACATATATGTATATTATTTGTAGTAGTGATTAGTATAGTAATTATTATGTTTTAATTAGATATCCGTGTGATTTTTAATTAGATATTGTGATAATGTTATGTTATGTCTTTTTTAATATTTAAAGGTAAATATACCAGATGATATGATTATGGTGGCTCTATTATAAGGTAAAGGTACCTGTGGATGTTGTGATGTTGTATTAATGATAATATGATGTTTTTAAAGTTAGAATTACTCTTGTTGCGTATAAGGGCCCATAACCTGTGGTGTGGCAAGAGCCGGTGAAGAGAGTGATAAGTCCTCTGAATCTCTCTTCATGATCTGATGCTTTTAATACGGTTAAGGAGTAAGATGCGAAGAACGTGTAACGTGTCAGTCGTGTATGTGTAGCATAGACTCATACAGTTGATGGGTAGGAGAAAGTTTCACATTGCACTTTTACATCACAGGTTGACATAGAAGGACAGGGAGAATTATTTGGATTTGAAATGGTAAAATTAGGCGGGATTTTACTCATCGCCACCGGGGCGGCTATGACGAAAAGAGCACCTACAAAATATGCGATCTAAAAAATAATAAACGAAACGGCGGCAGTATCGGCCATTGAAAATTTCAACAATTTTGCAAGTGGTGCTACAAAATAGACAGGATCTGGAAGATAACGAGGACGAGGAGGGGTCATGGGGTGGGTGGAGCGGTCGTACTACGGTAAATATGATGCGTCCCGAATCATCTTGGATTTGGGACTACTTTTGGACGACCTAAAAACCAGCCTTGTATCCAAACAATACTTTCAGCAGAAGATTTGGTGTTTTAGCTGTGATATTTTTTCGAACCCATGAGGATTTGATGAGACTACAGCCGGAGGTGCGGGGGTCGAAAAACGTTTCCCTGGGAAGCTCAGTATCCCATCTCTAATCAAAGTATTGGCTTGTATTTGTATGTTACGATACGGAGACTTGTTCGATTGATTGGAATATGTGATCCGCAAGGCTGAGGAGACTTTACGCATATACATTCAAATAATTTTGAAAATTTCGATTGAAATATATGGTGTAATTTTCGAAAATATACAACAAACAAAAGATGAACCACAAGAAAATTGAATGAAGCTACGAGGAGGCGGATTTAAAGGGGTTCACGGGGTTTCTAGGCTGTATGAAAATGAAATGAAAGAAATTCCCCTCCGCGGAGAAGTGACAGTATCACATCCCAAAGGAAGGAAAATAGTAACACTTGTGGCCAAACCTCGGTGATTTCGTACATTATATATTTGGAGTTGGTTTACCGAAAGGGTGGGGACGGACAATTATTTAAATATTTTGGCAGTATAACCACTGATGTGAGGGATTTTGCGAGGTAAATATCGGTTTAAATTAGATAACACCTGCAAATATCTGATGATGGGCTGGAAAGGGAACACTGTTGCTTTCTAGGCGATGGTTTATATCCGAAATTGTCGTTATTCGTCAAATTGATTCATCATCTGACCAATGAATTGGGAAAGACGCACAAAATTGACAAGAAGAAACATGAAAGGGTATTGAGCAGTAATTTCGTCTGATGCAGTCAAAATTAGAGATTTTGCAAGGGAAAATAGACTTGGAGAAAATATGATATCGTGTGAACAGGTGAGGTAGGTGAAATGTTACATAATATGCCAATTAGGATGGCGGATGCAGGCCCTGGTGTTGTTCAGGATGGAGGTGATGTAATTATGGAATTATTAAAGAATAGAAAGAATTAGCACGAGATGTGAGTGAGGAACAAGATGAAACTGATGCAGTACCAGAATTGTAATTGTAATTTGAGTCATTTTCTGAAACCCTTCTCGCTAGTGCGTATCAAATTACAAGTCATTTGAAATTCAAGGCATTGAAAGAGGAACTTATTACTACTTTTAAGAACGGAATGGAATATGAGAGTGATTGATAGCATGTTTTTGTGACAATTATAAAAGGGTACTACTAGTGAAGGAGTAGTACTCTTTCTTGTTGAATTTACTGGAGTAGATAACCACCACTATTTATTTCTCCAATAAAACCATAGTTAAGTACATCTGGTTGTGCCCAGAGTTTTGTAGTAGCCAGATAGTTGTAGTATCCCAATTTTGCGACCAGGAAATGATTTGAACATGTGATGTCATCTTCCTGGCGCCGGAGGAGTAGAAGAAGTTCGTGAGTGGCGGAAAAAATATATTACGTACAGAAGTAGTCATGGTTTTATTGGAATTGATAGTATTGAATAAAAAATAAATTATTTCCTTCTCAGCTTTCAAGCAGAGAAGGAAATAATTTATTTTTTTGAAACCTGCAAGGAACTGTAAAATGACAAAAAAAATGATTATTTTTGAACTTAGAAAGAATTATAAAATTAATTTATGTATAGGTTGATAGTGAACTAGTCAAAAAAGAAATGTTCTTGAACTTGTTGAATGATAATGGAAAAGAGAATGAATTGTTGTGAACTTGAAAGAAAAGAAGGATCGTTTTCTATTTTTCAAGAAGTTTTTTTAAAACTGAGAGGTTGTTTCTGAATTTATTAATGAAGGAATGATTGTTTGTGAGCGCGTTTAAAAATGGAATCATTTGTACGGGATCTTTCCCATGTGAAATGTGAGCAATCTACTTTGGCTGGGAAATGAAAATGAGGTGCTTTGCATAGTTTTTCAAAATAAACCGGAGCCATAGTCCAGATAGACGTCTTAGCCAACAGGTACATTTCGTAAGGGAACAATGGCCAGCATCTTATGACTGTATTAGTCATCAGAATTGTTTGGCACTCTAATGACCTTTCCGCCACATTTGCTGTTCGCTGTGGTATCTCCATATTTTCGTCTTTGACATGTCCTTATCCGCAGGTAAATAGCGACTGTCGTTTATGTATAGCATGTTACAAAACTATGGCGGTACGACCCAGAAATCATGTTTCTACCCATCCTTGTTGGCCGTTTTGCCCTCAATCTCTGCAGCCCATTTTAAAAAGTCTCTAACCTAAACCTGCAAGAGGCTGTCGCCATAAGTTAGTCAAATTTATGGTTGCTCAAACAAGTCAGTATAAACCAGATCCCCGCAATAGAAACCAGTGGGGTGAATGTGTCTAAAAGACCATTCAGCATAGACATCATCAGTAATATTTGTTTTGAAAATGGCTCCAAAAACATTTGGAAAACCTAAAGTTCAATTTTTTTGCTCACAAAAGAATGAAGAGTTGCCAAAAGGAATCAAATAATTTTAGAAAGAGGGCAAATATTAAAATGGAAAAAAGAAAGGTTTTTTCAATTTTGGTTTCTCTTAAACATTTAGGTTTATTTTGGAAACGTGATTTGAACTTCTTAGAAAATTGTTTCAAAATGACAAATTCTTAACATTTTGGGGTTTCAAAATTTATTTTGGAGAAATTTGGGAACACAGTATGCTATGAACACATTATCATCATGTCGATTTTCAAAATTTTAAAATTTCGGGGATTGCCAATTTTTTATTATGGGGAAACATTGGCGAGTCAATAAGCAAACAAGTCACGCTCATTATGATATTTCCAAATTTCCAAATTTTTGAGCTGGTAAGTTTGTTTTTGGGGGGAATTGGGAATGAAGTTGGCAATCAGTACATGAGCAGCATTATCATTTTTAGCGGGAATTGATCACGATTCCAAAAATTACCGCAGTGAGTGGCGGCATTTGGGTGATATTGTATATTTCAATAAAACATAAGCAAAGACATTATTTTTATTTGTTGTAAAACGTTCCCTGACTAATGTACACGAACTGTTGGATACTAGTTTCGATTAATTTCGCCTGTCGCACCAATTAGATATTAAATTTTCAATCAACAAGATGCCGCCTTCAAACGAAAGAAATTCAATTTACCAATTCAAATGCCAACATTTGTCGGGCAAATTCGAATCAACATCGGCACATGGCCTTCAATGCCATTACAATTTTCAGCATGGTGGTAAGTAAATGAGCCAGCAACGGGCTATGAAAAGGATGAAACGCCGTGGTACTAAAAATATACCTATTTCACACGGTGTTATTGGAAACGGTAGAGGGCTGCCTATCGATAAAGTCACAGATAAACTATGGAATGGCCCTAACAGTGAAAATGACAAAAATTTGGACTTGTTCATGGAAACAGTACCTCCAGAATTGGATATAGATATGGTGGTAAATGAGGGTAGTCTATGTATTGAAGAGGATGATAATCCTGTAGATGGTATGGAGCAGTTGCTAGATATTGTTTTGAATTTGAGCCTCTCAAATAGTGATAAGAAGTGCAATGCTGCGTTATCTACACTAAAAACATTTCAAACAGCCTGGTAGAGCTCTGTTCTAAATTTAGGGATATGGAAAGCATCAAAAATCACAACAGAAACAAGATTGTCTAAGATATTGAGGCACGTGGATTTACGAAAGATATTTATGTATCCGAAGAAGTTGTTCGAGTTGAATTTTATGTTTGGGATGAAGTAGAAGTTATCAAGTCGCAAATAAGTTTCACGTCAACAGATTTCAGTACCACTGAAGCGTCTGTCGACTCCTTATTCCGCAGTCATCCAATGAACTCTGACCTAGGACATGCAGCAATAAAAACAGAACGATTCATTAAAGAAAGCGTCTTCAAGACGATGTTTTAAATGAATCGTTTTGAGGCACTTATCGGAGGACGAAAAAATGATGGGGAAAAATCGATTGTGTACTTGCTACAAGTGTGCAGGGACAAATCACAGGTTAATATTAATCCAACGTCTTTTATTTTCCATCCTCTTCATATTACCTTGCTCAAAATTACAGAGGAGGTGAGGAGAGAGCAGATTACTTCACGTTGGTCTGTTGTTGAATATTTTCCTGTGGTCACTTTTGCTATTGTGGAAGACAATGAATCTGAATGATATGAAGACACCAGGCACGGAATGATGTCATGAAAAAATGAACTCTCTATCGGCCGTCACGACAAACATAAATGTCTACATGAGTGTATTGAAGAGTGTGTTCAAGATTTCTCGAATGAAGCATTGAAGGGTATATCTGTGGGCCCAAAAGATAGAACTAAACTTCATTGTCACTTTCTACTCTCTTCATACATTGCTGACCTACCTGTATGCGAAAATATGTGTTGTGTGAAGCGGAATAGCAACACGATCTCACCGTGTCACAAGTGTCTCATTTCTAAATGTCAACTGGCGTTCAATAGAAATAAACTCGAACAGTCGCTAAGTGTTTCAATGGATTTAATACGCTTCTTAAATATCGATGATTCATATTTAATCGACGAATTGAAGAATTTTCCAATGCTTCCAATTTCACCTGTCTTTCGTAATTTCTCACTGGCCGGAGTCACTCCAGCTGTAGATATTTATGCAATTTTCACATTTGAACAACTTCATGCTTTTCCCTCGTAATATTACGCATGCTCAAGGAATGTGCAAGCAGAATTCTTTCTGATTCTTCCCGATTTTTCTACATTAATATTGACTGCAAGTGGGGACAATAGATAGTTCAATACAATACGAAGATCAATTTTAAAAACCATCAACATTTTTTTTATCTGACTTCGATAGAAATTCCCCGGGGTTCAAATTACGTGTTGATTTTTCAAAACGTTGTAGTGGTGGTAATATTTCCAGTCTTTTTCTAGAATCTGATTTAGTCGGCATGCGTTGAAAGTGTAGATTTTAATTGTGTTGATATGGCATCACCATTCATGGGGTCTGTCATTGATAGCTGTTGTAACTACATTTTAATCTCCAATGTAACCACGGTATTAACGAAATATGTTGAATTGATGAACTTTATATGTCGTCTCGATCGTACACCTGGTTGGACAGTCCCATCTGCAGAAGCTGAAGACAGGCATTTGTTATTTTAAAGATATTGGGAGATCTACATTTTGGGCGCATCAACCATCAGGAAAGGGCACATGCTTGATCACCTCCCAGTAGATCTGGAAAGAAGGGGGGTTTCGAATATTTGAAGAGCTACCTATACGAAATGGCGCATAAAAGTGTAAAGGCAGACTACAGCATGACATAGAAAAGAAAAGGAACAGAAATGGTAGAAACCATAGCTTTTAAAGGCGATCGTATGTCCCAAAATCGAAGAAACAATTTCTTTACAGACAATAGAGTTGATTAGATAAGACCGAATCCCAGTCGTGTACAAGCTGTTAGAAAAGGTACCACTTGTCTTAATCCTTATGGACCATCCATATCGTTTTTTGAAATAGAATGGCTCAATCGTGAACAGGTTTTGAAGAAAAGGAGGTTGGATGTAGAATGAAATATTTCTCATCATTCAAAGGATATAACATACCTTGCTGGAGATAATGGTGTACAGGTTCTCACTAATCTTTTGCGAGAATTTCTAAGCAGCAAGAAGGGAAGTACAAGCCCGTAAAAATGCCACGTGTTGTGTCTGAAATTGTTTCCTGTTCTCCCGTTTGTCCATGCATTTCATTGTTAAGAATGGACTTGGCAGATATGTCATGAAACATGTTTTGATTTCTTTTGAAGTACCTAGATGAAGGTTATGAAATGGTTCATACGTAAAAATTGAGAATACACCTGAAAGAAGCAGGTGCGGATGCCTCCTCTCCAGCTTCTCCAGAAATGGAACCCATGGTGCGACAGAAATGTCCCGAAAAATTTCTTTTGATTCCCTCTGCAAACAAGTCTTCTCTACTGTTGACTACACTGTATTTGCTGATTTCAAAAAAGTGGTAACGGCATCCCTTCCGGTTCGTACATAGTGAAAGGTTCTGGGAGGCGATAGTGCATATATTGGACCTGTATTGAAATCAGTTGAAGTCTCTAAGCATCTCAAACATGGGCGAGTGGTAGTAAATTTATGTGGAACTCCATACATGTCTTTTCTTTCTGGTATGTCACGGCAGTATGAAACTATGACAGGGGAGAAATTCCATTTCATTTTGTTGTTTGTACATACCATAAAAACTTCCATGGAATTTACAGTTAACGGCACAAGAACAGTTTTCATTGCGTCATGCAACGAAACCATTTTATTATCTCGACCCCGCACTGACGAGGTCAGTGAGACGTGATCGTCAGTCGAAATATTGTCATCAATGTCTGTGTTACTATTGCCGTAGTAGCCCTCTATGACTTTATGTGACTGTGATCCTTGTAAGCCAACAGGAAGAAAGCCAACTAAAGTAAAGCCATGGTCTATAAGAAATCGTCTGAATTGTACGGACATATTCAAAAATGTGACATGTATGGGATAACCAACTAAGGATTGCGACTTCAAATGTTTTGCTGTTTTATCGGTATATATCTGTAACATACCAACGAAGGACTTCGGTTACCTGTCTATACTTCGATTCCACTCACTTTAAGACTTGTGCTTCGTCATTACATGGTTTCTTATGGACATGTACAACTGTGCAAAAAATTCGGAGTGCAGAGGATGTGAGATATAATCGCGGTCAACATCGTTAAAACAAGGTCTAAATTTCACATCTGTGACACTAGCGACATCCATTTGAGTACGTAACACATCAATGACGCCTTTTTGTATAGTAAATATTTTCCATTGTCGTCTGACGCAGTGTTGTATGGAACCTCCATTGTTTGAAATTCGTTATCGATTAAACTCCGATCCACTATTCTGTCCATAATGGACATGCATTTCTTCCAATCATTTATGTGGTTACGAACAACATCTGCACTAAAAGTATCTGATAGAAGCACCCAGATTACTTTACGTACAGCTTAAATTCCTATTTCTTCTGATAAGGTTACCGAATGGTTCGCTGTAACTTTTTCATCTATGACCTGTCACGAAGATTCGAAGGGACGTTGATCATCAAAAAGCGCACAGTCGGGCTCATCGCTGTACAATCTTTCCATGTCATCTACTTCGTAATGGCCATCGGATCTGTCCGTGTGCTGCTAATAACCGTTTTCACTTGTTGCATGTCGCATAGTGTGAAATCTCTTCTTCATATTGTATTTGCATGAAGTGGCATGTCGTTTGTAATCAGCCCAAACGTCTGTCGAGTGTGTGCAATACGTTGTATGACAGACGAATCATTTCGTTACCATTATTATGGAATTCCGGATCCAGAGCGATAGCGGTCGATTTCACATTCTTTGAATAATTAGAATGGTAGAATAATTTGTTAATAGGGACCGACGTATTCACCGACATTTCTCAATCCAGTACCAGTAGTCACTGTAAGTAGTCAAAACAAATATAATCATGTTCCAATTTAAAACATGTATTAGTTTTCCTCCATATGGAGGAACAAGTTTTACATCTTTTTTGTTATCGGAAACGTTCTGTAATTAAGATGAAAGCATGTATTAAGTAAATACATGACATTACAAAAAAAGACAAGAACATTTACACATTTAACTAGAACCGTTCCTGGTAAAAAAACGTACAATTTACTTTAGCATATATGTAGAAATAAACTTAGGCGTGCAGAGTAAACAAAGATAAATTAAATTAAGGAGCAATTGTTAACCCAAAATTGGCTCTTCAACATCTGCCATTCCCCAATCATCCATATTTTGTAGTTCATCTTCAGCGCCATTATCACTTTCATCGGGTTCTCCGTCACTATGACCACAACTCGAAGGACTTCTTCAGCTTTGAGATGTGTGAACAGATAGTCGTTAAAATTTCCTGCGAAAACTGCGTCCATATGCGTATGAAATGGCATCTATCAAATTGCTACCGTTCGGGATAATATACATATGATACCTCAGTGCTCCTGTTCCATTCCGTCCTACCCCTACATGCTGCACGTAACCATCACCAATGAAAATAGACTATGGGGGATTTGAATTTCATGCAATTCCAAACAACTTTCAATTCTGTCCTTTTCATCCTGACTGAAAAGGACATAACGATGGGATCCAGGAGCTATCCATAAAGATACACCTTCATTAGCAGTTGCAATTATCAAGTAACCAGGGGAACCGCTCTTTCTGACGTCGAAGTCATTGTGACCATGTTGTGGTGGACAATCCTTACCTGTGAACGGAAAGCGGCCCGCCCCGTCTGGAATTTTTGTCGGCCATTTACAATTGTTATCTATATTCAAAAAGACACACAACAATCAAATCCATAAGTCCAGTGCAGCACGGCGTTTAGCTATCCATACCTAGTCACTATGACTTTCCATTTGAATTTCAAGTAGACTTATTGTACTAGAGTAACGTCCAATGCCATTGTTTCTGTCATGTTCGTCATTTCCAGAATTACCAGTGTTGATAATAGGACTCCAATAATCTCTATTGATTTCATCTTTCAGCTCCTTTTTACTTTGCCCGAAAACCATGTTTGAATTTCGGTAAAAAGTTCACCAATTTTCTGTGAAGGAAATTCATGATTTTCCCCAAACTCTTCTAAATACGTCCTTCTCGAAGTGTCATCCATGTCGAAAGGATCAGGCATACTCTCCAGAATGCAGTACCAATCAATATTCAATTTCTGTTTCTTCCTGCAGAAGTAAGCAAGTCCACAGCTTCATCCAACATTCCTCGTTGCATGTAACCATTTCTCCGATTCTGTGCGGTCTCCGAGAATTTCCATATGTTCTTCTTTCATTTAAGCAGCCCGTGTCCAAGCAATATCTCTCAATGCCACTATTTGATCATACATGAAAAACGTGGGTACGATGAGAATCTGGGATTACTGCCGACATCAGCAGAGTCTTCGTATCGTATAAAATTTCCACATCCACTACTTTCTTGCCTTCTCCGTCCGTACTGTCAATCTTGATTTTTCTTGCCCATGTCTCTTGACTGTTACTCTCCCTCGTAACTTCATCAACAGTATCTTCTGTTACATTGTGTCTTCGGTGTTGCCATATCTTCAATGGTCACTACATTTCTACACTTCTTGTTTAGTCTATTCTACATAGCACTACATTCAGGTGGCATAAAATTTAGAGGTGGTTTTGTTATCGTGAGGGCCGATGTCATCTGCAACGGTACACTGTGGAAAGGGCTTCGCCAATATATTTAGTCGTTTCGTTGATGTTTACTTAGCAGGTAAAACGTTTCGTTTTGTTGATGTTGACCTTCCACTACTTGCCGATGCCTCAATCTCTCGCGTGTCTTCTTCCATGTCGGCAAAATGGGATTCTTTGCCGTTGCCTTCTCTTTTTTAGCTCGAGGTCCTTCCTCATCATTACTCTGTAGATCAATAATTTCACGGTGCTGCCTTTCCTTTCTTCTCGTATGTGCTGAAATAATTACATGGAAACCCATTCCTCTTGTTTCCTTTCCTCCATTCCCACCTTCATTACTTTCTTTGGAAAAGTGCTGCCTTATTTCCTTGATAAGTCTGTCATGGAGAGCACATGTACGGGTAACAAGTTTTCCAGACCTATTTCCAACAGCATACTTGAAAAGTCGCATGTGATTGCAAAAGGTTTCATGAATAGATTGCTTCCTTGTTGTTGCCTCTGGGATGAAAACTTCCATTAGTTCCTGCATTGTCTTCGTAACTTCTTCTTCTGGTAAATCACACTCACCGTCCGCAAGTTCTTCCAACAATATCTGTATAGACTTTAAGAAATTATTACTAAGCCGATAGAAGACAGTTGCACCAAATGTTCCCTTTGCCAGGCCCCCAAAATAAGCTTCAGCTGCATCCAGTAGGTAAATTATAGTCTCCTGTGTACCGTTGATGAGAATTTCATTGTCCAAGTACGTCACCCCTATTTTACCAGAATTTTTACTAGTTCCAAACTTCCGTATGGTCTTGATCCTTGTCAGGACAGATGTGAATCTGACAAGCATCTTTCCCACACGAGCGTACCGTTCGGATGTTGGGGTAATTTTCGTATCATGAAAATTTGACCTTTCCATGTCCCTCGCAATATCCATTGTCCTCGCTTCTTCAAACGGTATCTTATATTGTTCGGTAAAGTTTTCAGCATATCGTATGACACTGCTCATGAGGTCAATGAAAGAAATGTCCTTTTCTCTACGACGATGATATGTTTAGAGACCTTCTGGGATTTATAATTTCCCGCGGTGTCATGGTCGCCTTGTCAGTAAGTACGAGAAGAGCTACACGAATACGATCTCTTGCCCAATTTGTTTCGGAAGTTATCTTTCCACTAAGAATTTGGAGTTCGGAAAGGCGATGCCTCCTGTCCACAATAAATAATGACTTGTCCGACTTTAGTACAATTCTATCTCCTTCCTGGCTGCATAATTCCGACATACCAGTATACTTGCCGCCAACATCTTCAGATTGGAAAGTCACAGAGATCATTCCGAAACCAATTTCATACCGCTTTTGTTCAAAGGATTTAACTAATGTATCATGATGCTCGGTGCTGACATCCCTGAGAAGGTTCTTGACGTTTCTGACTTCACCGACTTGAAGCAATAATTCGACAGTCAGATAATTATTAAGACAAAAGTCTGTGCGCTTAACTGACCTCCCGCTATCTGTCTCCCCATTGCCATTCCTGTTCTCGGGTTGAACTACGATAAATTTCATCGCTTGAGAATCCCGGCAATGAACACCATCTTCTGATTCCAAATAAGGGAGGATTTCTGGCTTGGTACCCCTTCCATTGTTTCCATAATATGGATATTCCCGTTCCTTATGCAATGACTTGATTTGCACATCGATTATTTCCGCTCTGTTCAATATGTCATACGGTGCAGCCGTTGCCCATTTAGCCACACCCCCTGAGTTAGTTCCATTTACAGCCCTCAGTTTTGCTGTACCAACAAGGACTGCACTCATATCCGAACAATAAATTCCACAGCACCCTTCGGATGACTTCACCACTTCAACGGAATCATCATCTAGACAGTACTACTCAACAGAGACATCTGGAACTATACCCCTTGTCGCTGCATCGGTACCGATTTTTTTCTCCAAGAACCAGTTTTTGGAATAGCTTTTCACCCGCTGCAGGAAGGTACCGATGAATGAGACACTTTCCCGGTGCAGATGCTGAAGATGAGGACATCATGTCGTCATTTTCAACTACAGCATAATACGATTATAAACAAACATACTGTTTGTTTATAAACGTATTATGTTGTAGTTGAGAAATATTGAAGTTAGTTGACGATGGATGGTTGTGAAGAAGGATATCGTAATGCTGTGGGCAATATATAGAACAGATTATATTGCGATTTGACACAGGCTTTATTTCAGTTGTATGAATTTGATGATCGATTTGTTGCCTTTTGAAGACCGGTTATGATAACAAGTTGTTATCATAAACGGAACTGTTGTGTGACTTTCTTAACTGGGCGGTCATTCTGTAACGACACATTAATTGTACCGTGTACGGGTGTGTTGAACTCACCCGTCGTATATTGCAACATATTTTTAAGGCGCAAAAATATCACTCGCAAATATTTTCTAATAATTTTCCTCCATATGGAGGCCGAAAATTTGCAGAAATTAAATAATTGATATTTTTGCAAAAAATTAAATATTTAAGTTTTTACAAAACCTCTTCTTCCGTATGGAAGCCGAAAATTTCTTCATTTTTTAGGCCTTCATATGGAGGAAAATTTTAATATTTTTTCTTCATCTCCCGACGCCGTGTGGAAAATTAAATATTTAATTTTCTACAATATATACCAGATCAGAACATTATATAACTTTTCCGGGCATAAAATCGCGGTACCGCTACCGTTACGTTACCTTCTTCAGGTTCATTCATATTCTTCCACCATCAACATCGGTGATTGCGCCTCTACTCGATTATTACGACCTTTCACAGTCGTTATCATACCATTGCAGAAACATTTTCTTCAAAATCATCATATCAACACCATAAACATCTACACACTTCAAGTCAACTTAAAATCAACCCTGTACAATTTTTCATTTTAACGGCAACTTCACACTCCATATATTCTTTCCCACCAGCATCAGTCACAACCATTTTTCATCAATTTCAACATTCTTCATCCCATTCCCCAACAGTTTTAAACTTCTTTTTCAACACGGAACTGAGCAAAACCACACCATGTCATCTTCAACGTCTACTGAAAAATGCTCTACAGGAAAAAACTCAGTCACTGATTGTCAATTCACTCGATATCTGCTGTTTTAGATTATTGACAGTTTCTCCGGTTGATCTTTCAAAGAGAAATTCAACTACAGGAATGTCAACTTCAAGAATTATCTGGAATGGTTGAGGTTCCATGACGACCCGATTTATAAGCGCAGAACAATACGTTTCGAAAGCAAGGCGAATGACAGAAAAAAGGTTTTGAAACAATTGGTATTCGAGTCTATAGGAGCTAATGGTGACAAGATGCTAGCAGAAATGTGTTCTCAGCAAGTGCGTCAAATAGCCTGTGAGTCTCTCGCCATATACACATATGGTTGTAGAGATGAACGCACACTGAAAATGTTCACCGACTTGTTCACTGACAACCTCACTTTGACTGGATTATTAGTTGGTCCAACATTCATTCACATGATCATCCAATCAACTGGGAAAGTACCAAGACGGAACCCATTCAACATGTATATCCCAACAACTTTCGAATGGCTCCTATTCTACCACAGGATTTAATTTGTCTCTGAGGCAATGTCGAGAAAAAAAATTCAAAGATGCGTAATAGAAATATTCTCAACATCAAACATTTCACTGGTCTTGGAATAGGGTTCGTTTTTCAAAAACTTTTCACGACGTGGGCAAGACTGGAAACATCAATCGACATCCATCTACTAGAGACTACTATATTACTAGTAGTCAGTACAATGATGTCACCATACATCTTCTGCAACTCAGCAAAATCCAGATTCGAAGTTCTTTCTACCAGGAACAAGAGTGTTTCTACAGTTACTCAAGAAACAATATTTACGGCAGAGGATAAACCAGTCACTATCGAAGAATTGTTGTCCGAACAAGCCTAGAATAGAACAAACAGAGTGGACACAGCATTCCGTTACATCGCATCTTCATGTTTACGAACCTACACAAAATATTTTGCAATATTTCGTTGTACTACCCCGATTCCAACATGGAATCAACTCCAATGCTGAAACCTTTCTTTTGTGATCCAAACAGTTCGGAATTTCCACAATTATTTTCTGGTATACCTAGTCATCTTCGAGACTCTCAACTCATCCTTTCCTGTTAGTAACACCATGGAAATTATCGTAGACGTTGATGAGAATATTTCGCCTTCAGAGGAATCGTAAACAGGTGATGGTAGGTGTGCACGTTCACCGTCTTGCAAACAATTGCAAAGAAACAAGAATAAATCTACGATTTTTCGTAACAAAGAATGGAAATACTCGCGAACCACTCTTCGGATATACCGGCAGAAGTTAAGGAGTAATATGATGTCGAACCAGCAGCTTCGGATGACTTGACTACAATGGGATTGGAAGCGATGGAAGTGCTGAAAATAAGTATGCAAAATTACTGTTGCCGCTATGACTACAATTTTCAGTCCCTTACTGACACACATGAAGATGCTATGGGTCAAAATCTACAAGATAATGTTTATTTTATTCTAACAGACCCTCCATACAACATTAGATATATCAACGAATATCCAAATTCAGATCACGATCAGTTCAATGCAGAAGACATGAATGAATTGGTAGATTTCTCTGAATCTGTTTTGACAGCAGGAATTCATGCGCATATGTTTTGTTCGGCAATGCAATTTTCTTCCTGGGTTCGACATATTAAGTCGAAGAAGAAATTAATACTTGGAAAACCCCGAAGATGATGAAATTGGAAAAGGATACAAGAATGAAATAAGTGTTTTCAGTGTGGAGAAAACACCCGCTCCATTAAACCAAGACAAGGGGTTACTATGCATCAGATCCAATAACACCCCATCTCACGCATCTCTCCTTGGTTGAACATGAAGTACACTTCTGGAAGAATGGTATGGTATAGGATCACGCTTTGAAAAGGATAAACTACAGTCGTTCGGGGTTCATTACTTCTGTTCATCCCGGAACATGTAATGAAATGAATAACATCCGAAGGGTCCCCATCGACGAAAAGGTATTCCTTCCATCTCAGACGAGGTCTTCCGGTCGAAGACCAATTCTCCGATCAGGTCAAAAGTCAAGACAGTGCATGATGGATATTATCCTCAAATTTACCCATCCTGGTGAGTTGGATGTGGATCTGTGTGCTGGTACATTTTTTGTGGTAATTGCATGTATGATTCTTCCAAAACATAGGAAATTTGTCGGTGGTAATATGGATGATAACTATTTGGAATGTTGCTGGACACAATTGGTCGACATTTTGGCTCGTCAGTTACTCAACCTTGAATCCGACATTGAGGGTACAAAGAAGACCTATTTGCTGCAAAACAATATTTGGGAGAGCTCGAATTCATTGTCATGATAAAAGAAGGGACGTACGGGATATTCTTCATGGAATTCCCACAGTTAAGACATTTCCTAAGCATGTTAGTCACTTCATTTCACAAGCCATTGGGGATGCATCTTTGTATAACAACGGTGTCCCCATACCGTGGGACAAATGGAAAATATTATGGAGGCGATCCCTTGATGGAATAACTACAAATATGTTGCGTGCAATGGAAGCAGGGGCACTAGATTTTTTCCTGAAACCATTCACAATCAAACATGATGAAGCCGGTCTGGGCTTTCCGCAGAAAAGACAATTGATGAGGGTTTCCTTATTAGACATTACTATGGAACATTGATTAACGAAAATATCGGCGGGAGTCAATCAATTAAAAAAACATATGACGAAGTTTTATTCTCGGTATCTAAGGCGCAACTCCTGAAATACGGTGCCAATTGTTCACATAAATTCACGGCAAGAGATGGATCGAAAAAGAAGACATGGATTGACGCTGCACCTTGGTGCATTACAAGATACATTAATGATTTCCATTACCTCCGTGGAGATAAAGGTTCTGCTAACGACAGATTGAATCAGCCAAGAACTGCAAATTGCTCTCTAGTGCAAAACAGAAAGTTGAGAACTCACGCGGCTGAAACTTCTTACAAAAATTTCCATATCCGTGCTTTATAACCTATTGCAATTGGCCAAGAACTTTTCATTGATTACAGTCCTGATCATGTTCATCACGTTAAAGAAAACTAGTTCTTTTATCTTCATTTTTCCCTTCGTTTTAGCTTCAAGTTGTCTCTTATTATGTACACGACATTAAACACTTATCACTGTAACTACAATGAGTAAACTAATATAAATGGTTTCAATATACACTATCAACGCCATGACAGCCTGTCATAGTACAAGTAATAATATCTACGTTATATTCTGAGAATATAACATATATTTTCTTATTTTTCACAAGTCTCAAAATTGCAGCATGTTACGGTACGATGACAGGCTCTCATTCTGAGAATATAACATTCCAATAGCCAGTTTGGTCCGTTACGATGTGATCAACCAGACATTGCGATTACTACAACACAACGTGGACAGTTCGTACAAAAAATGCTTGAACAAATTTCCACACTCACCTACCCATACATGATTGGTCCTCACAATCGTGTACGGGTAGGTGGGGGTAATCACTGTGGAAAGGGATACATCTGTAGTACAGCTTCCTCAATTTTCACAGTGAACTATATCGGAACGTAACCTATTTCCTACCCTTACACACTTGAAGTGCGCAAGGGTGGGAAATAGGTTACGTTTCCCCCCTCCCCAAGTCTGAGCAGATAAAAATTAACGGCTAAAAAATAAATCTAACAAGTCATTGCAATAATTCATTCTACCTAAATATAAAAAAGTAGATAACAATTTACGACCCCGCGAGGTCCAGGAAGTCATGTTCTGCTTCCCAACCTCCACAACATCGGAAACGATTTCCTACCTTTCCACATCAGGGAAGACAAAAGATAACAACTAAAAAACTAACAACTAATAACTAATAACTCAAACGATTTCTCACCTTTCCACACTTTGTGAGGATAGTAGTTACAAGAATGCTTGGCATGGAAAGGAAGGGGATACAAAATTTTTGACAACTGATGCAAAGCTTCCCATAAATAGACATTTTACAACCATTGGATGTACGTTAAATAGTATTGTTTTGAAAATCCTTTCACCTCTTCAAATTATCGTAATAGTAATCTGAACAGGTGAAAGAGGTTTTAAAAATTTTCCAACGACGTGTTTACAACTTGAACATGTACCATACATATCCAAGTTGTCACCACGTCGTTTATTACTTAAATTCATATCCTTATAAAATCCCTTCCATTTATTATTGATTCCAATTGCCTGATGTGCATCATTGATTTGAACTTGTCCGTTATATCATGTAACTGACACGTTACATTTCTCATCTCTCACTTCAATGTTGATTATATACCAGATATATCCAAGTTTTCACCACGTAGATGGGTACTTAGAATCATATCCTTATAGAATTCCTTCCATTTCTCATTGGTTCCAATTGCCTAATGTTCATCATTGATATGAACGTGTCCATTAAATCATGTAACGGGCATTTTACATTTATAAGGTCTCACGTAAATGTGAATGCACCTCTTTCAGCTCTTCAATGTAGGCATTCATGACGTACAGTAATTGAATTGCTGGTGGCTTTTCTTCATTCGTCTCTGATATTTTTGTATCGCTGGCGGTCATGCACGCACTACTATAATCACTGTCTTCATAAAATTGGATTAATAAGTTGTTACAGCAATGACCAAAATTGGGCCCACATTATTTTTTATGATTAATTGTCGCAACTACACGTAAATACAAAACACTGAATGCCCGACCTTCATAAAATTACCAGTTTTTGACAAAATGAATGCCCTGGAAAAAACTACGATGTTTGAATATCCATTCTACGAATGGCCCAATCAGTCCAAAAAAGGACTTTCATAACGGGAACTTAAAGGATTGGTTCCCTGACACATCCATATACTTTCACTACTTGGAAGTAGGTATTCATTACCGGAAACACATACGTTGGATTTGTTGGTCCTCTTAGAGCCATTGGGTGAAATTCTGTTGATTTAATATGAGGGCGCCCTTGGTTCATTGGTACCCTGATGGGTGGTGGGTCTGCATTGCTAGATGTTGTTTCTACCTGTTCATATGGAGCGTTATGTTCTCATCTTTGAGCCGGTACGGGGATGTGTATCGGTGATCTTGATGGGGTTGTTGGTGGCGTCGCATTTGGAAAATGGGAAGGCGTGGAAGGAGAGCTCGGACAAATTATTGGTTCTGTTAAATTATAAACAGGGCTTGGTGTTTGAAAGAACGAATTGTGACGTTTGTTGAAAAAATAATGATTTCAAACATGAATAAGTCCGAGCGCTTTGTGAGGCATGCTAACCAGGTGTGTAGTTGGAGTTGATGGTTCTTCAATTCAGCTTTTTCTAATACATGCCGTTTGATGACTTGTGACGATGTGTCGGGTTATCCGTAAAGTTCTGATATGTCTCTGAGGAGGCCAATAATGGCCGGAGGCATATTGAAATAAGATTTGTTGAATAAGGCGATGATCTGAGGTAGAGTGTCGACCAAATTATTTAGAAATTATCCACGGTTCGTTGGAAGTGCCATGGTTGAAGTTTCGAGTGTTGGAGTTTCAAGTAAGAAAAAGTTTTCATACGGCCTTCAGATTTATCACTAATCTGCCTGTGGAGCGAATTTCGTCACTACTGTGAAGAAATCGTTTGTAACGAGTGATTTGCGATAAGGTGAATAAGTCCGTATCAGTCGATGATCGTCTGAGACCAGGAGGGCCTGAGATAGCCGTTGGTTGATCTGCGCAATATACGGCTGCACTGGAAACTTTTTCTATTTGATGTTCTTGCTTGTGGTTTTATTCTTTGTCTTCTGTGATCTTGTCCTTAATCTTTGTGTATTTTATTACGCGTTAAGTGGTTGTAGTTGAAGGCTTTTCTAACACGTAGCATGCGGTTGATAGTTTCGGTTGGGTGAGATGGGGTTTGCTTGAAGGGTGAAATGGTGGAGCAGTATTTAAGTAGAACCACTTGTACGATAATGGGCGTGTTGGTTTGGAACCAAAAAGTTACGTTTTTTTGTTTTCTCGATTGGTTGATTATGCGTCCACGAATCCGGATTGTCGAACTAAGCGCAAAACCAAACCGATATGTACTTTTAGGAGATGCACAATCAGAACCTTGTGTAAGTGCTATACCACCTATCGATATCGAGTATTATTATTGTCAGTTCTGAGTGATGAAAGGGGTAGGTGTATTTTACAGTCCTGTGGTACTACAGAGGGAATTTTTAGATGTGTAAGTGGGATTGTATTTACTGTATCCTGATCGTAAGCAAATAAAGGGAGTGTGAGCATCGAAAGAAATCCAGTGATCCAGTGGGGAGGTAAGGTCTGGTTAGAGGTACTGTAGTCTGTTCGCATGAAAATAACGGGAGTATGGGCAACGAAAGGAATTGAGTCATCTAAACTGGAGGATCTGGGTGAAAGGGTCAGTTCAGTGAGTAAAGAGTATTGCGAAGAGGGCAGTAGCAAAGTAAAGTGACAAAGTAGGGCGAGTAAGGAGGACGATCATGGACAGATATTTATACCCGTTTTTGACCTTTGGCTGGATGTCTTCACCAGTTGCCGAAAAATGGTAAACGTTTCAGTTTATATTGTAGAGTTTATAAGTGACTAAACGGAAACGGAGAAGAGAAGAGAAAGTGGCGAAGACGTTCTTATACTAGGTAAGGACGTCAAAATCCGAAGAGAGACAGTAGTCAGAAGCTTGCACGCCATACTGTAGGATGTTTCCGAAAAGGGCAATATACGTGTACATGTGTGGCAAAAGAATATTGTGCACTAAATAGAGTCGCCTAATTAATTGGTTACTCTTTCAGTCAGAAATTGTTTCAGTAGGCTTGACAGGTGTCACATCTTGTGTCAGCAGAAGGTTTTAAGGTTTAACTAGTGTGACCCCTTTTCTTGTGACTACTGTAATAAATCACAATTATCCATGAAATGAGTAATGGCCTCCCAAAAGACCTCAGATAGTGTCCACATGCCAAATATCGGTTCTTGGTCAAACCAGGGACAAGGGGATGCTGAAATTGTGAGCACAATACAGCAAGCGGTCAGTATATTGCATGGGAAGTTTGACCTCTCGATACTGCCATAGTTGAAATCAATAACTTTCGTCACTTTACTGATTTCGTTTGGTAAAAAACCGAAAGTACTTCAGACAAGCTTCACTAGAGAAGCTGTTCAGATTTTAATGTGTGAATTTTATATGACGCAAACGAACGTTCAATTTTAAGATCCTTTCTGCTTTTGTCTCATTCGTACTTCAATGTTGATAGTATGGCTACTATCCATACATAGTATGTCAGCCCTAACTATTATCGGCAGTCTGAGGTGGTTCGAGTACTTCTGTGTTTTCCGTATCGTTTTTTGATTGTGAATTCGATTTGTCTCATTTTTAGTCCGTTCTCATGTCTACCTTGTATCCATTTTGATCCATTTTTGTCTGTTCCGGCGGAAAAAATTGATCAAAAAGCTTGTCACAAAATGTAAGACAGTCAACTGAGAGCAAGTTTACCGCCGGTTGAATCAGAAAGTAGTTCTCTTAAAAATTTACACAACATTTTAATCGTGTAAAATTTCCGTTGTATTCAGAAATACCGTAAGCTTGCAGAAAAATTTCCTAATCGCGTCTGAAAACGAAAATAAAGCATGTCATCCATCTTTACCGGACAGATTCGTCGGAAATCCAACTTTTTTCTACCCTTCGAGGGTTTGTCTCTTTGCGACTAATTTCAAATGACTAACAATTAATTGATCACATTCAATGATACCAACGAAAATTATTCAGCCACAATCAATTTTATACGAGAAAGACAGCAGTGGCTATCTAAAACAATTTGACGTCCTCTACTACTCAGTGGCTGAAGGATTATGAAGATACAGATGACGGTAGTATCGATGATGATGAAGTTATTGCATTACTAACTGTATCTGGCGGCCTTCCTGGATTTCAGAGCGCTCATGCCGATGAAACTATTCTAATGAATTTCAACGGCTTTACGCCACATTTTCGAGAAGCAAACAAAGATAGATAATTCACATCCGCCAACAATAGTTTCGATCGATTTTACTTTTCAGGAGACTCCACATAGAGCGAATTGGATTTCTAGAGAAGATTCAGAATACCTCGGTCTATTTTTAAAATGATATGCGAACAACTTACAGAGAGGTGTTTATTTAAACTCGCACAGATGGCCTCGGAAAAGGGCGTATTCATCCTAAGATGAGAGTTATTGCCGCATTGTGGATATTGGAATACGGAATGTTCTATGATGAAACAGATCAGATTGTACAGATGTCTTCGTCGTCTACACGTTTAACCTTCCTTTCATTCGTAGAAGAAATATATAATGTTTTGGTGATGAATATCTACGGGCACCGAGAGAGAACGATTTATGAATAATACTTACTATCAGCAGTTCCATGTAATTGCTGCTCCGCAGAGCCTTCCAAGGATGTACCGGATCCAGTGATGGCCAACACTGGAAATAGAAAAACTGCTCTGTGGCCCTTGGAGGGCAGTTTAAGGGCAAGGAAAAGAAACCGGCTGTAGTATTAGAAGCCATTTATGACAGATAGCTTTGGATTTGGGCATGTAACTGTGGAACGCCTGAAAGTATTAACGATATAAATGTCCTGGATTTATCAAGCATAATAAAAAAAATTTCTCATTAGTTAAATGCTACCATCATTTAGTTATGAAATAAATGGAAGATGTAGGACACTTTTATACTACGTCTGTGATGGTATGAAAGCAAATTGGGAAATATTGTAAAAGGAATGTCCGAGGCGAAAAGAAAGAAACATAAAGTTGTTTTAAACTGCACAAGAAGATTTTAGTAAAGACGTAGAATGTGCATTTGGAGTTCTGGTTTCTCGACGGCACTTGTTGGTATTATAGAAAGGAGAGGTCGACTAGATGTGATGAGAATGAAAATCCGTTTAATTAGGAAAAACATCTCCATTAGAAACAGCTCATGGTGGAACATTAAATGTGGTTCTTGGGCACTCAATGTTCTGAAACGCAATAAAACCATAACGGACGAAGTTCACCATTTTGCTTTGAAAACACATCTGCTTGTGCTCATTTGGAATAGAGTTGTTGCAGAATCAGAATGATTTCATTCCATTTTTCATGAAATTTATTTGTTCGATGAACTAAATCTACAAATTTTCACCCTCAACCATATTCTTCATGTAATTGTGGCTGTACAATTTACAGAAGCATGTTGACTTGCATGATCAGGAACTACTACGTATTTGATTGTACTTGCAATGAGTCTTTATTGTGAGCCTTTATACTCATCACACGTATTACGTGTCATTACATGTTCACTCTCATCGGTATTAAACTACTCAAAAGATAAGAAACAATCTGTCCTGATTGTCTTTTATCTTCTTCGATCACTTCACACTACATTTTTCACTGCTTTCTTGCAAACGTTATTAATAATTTTCTCATAATTCTTAAATATTCCGTCCGTTAACAAAAAAATTCTTCTGTCACACATGTCATCGCATTCATTGTTTCTTGAAGGTCAACTCTTCTCCGCAAAGAATGGGCTATTGAGGTTGAATTTATAATTGCGTGTCTTGATATATTCTCCGTCATCTCGCCATTTTTTGCTGCTTTTCTTCCAAAATGACCACCACGTCTTTGTCTTTGTGTCGCTGATTCAACAGTTTTATCTTCAAAAATCGTGTTTTTTTTTGTTTCTGACCTTGATCTACTTGCAGATATGAGTTGGAAGTTGAGAGGGGTCATCATCATAAATTGGAAGCCAACTTGAGGGGAGGTTAACACCATCAGCCTCCAAAAAGTTGCGCTGCGTTCGCATAAATTTGTACGCAAGATGGCTCATTTATTGTTCATGTGGAATTTCTTTGGCATCATATGCCATTCCATCTCGTTTACGAAAATGTACAGCAATCATCATTGACATTATTTCATCTTCTGTTACACCAGTAGGATTGGATGATCTGATAAGGCTCAATGCAGAACGAAACTTTTGCAGGTCTACCAAAACCTTTGTAATCTTCTGCCGATCGGATTTAGCGCTTCCTTCTCCAAATGTTTTTGACAATTCTCCTCCGGGGGCGTATATTTTGAAATTCTCGAGTAATACATCTCTGAATTGGTTAGAGCTTTGATCTATACATACAATTGGGTCCGATCCTGCTGTGACGTAGGATTCCGATAAGTGTAGAATTTCTTCATAACACCATGTAGCTCCACAACCCATCGTGGTTGAAGTAAAATGTTTTTCTGTAAATAAGTAGTCAAAGTCTGCGGCTGATGAATGAGTTGTTCGTGGATCTGAATGTGGTATGTATCTACAGATTATTTCCCACAATTTATGGTATTTTTTTGTTGGTCAATGCTACAGTTGTCACCGAAAGAAGTTTCATTTTTTCGGATACCATTCTGACGGTCTGTATTTTCAAACTTTTCTGAAAAATACAGACCGTCAGAATGGTATCCAAAAAAATTGAAAATGTTTTCTGACATATGTGCGCAGTAAAGTGTACAACCTTTACACCATCAGAAAAAATTGAAAGGTGGGGTGATGCTACATGAACCGAGAATCGGAAGTGAGACGTTCCTTTATTAAAAGATTCGATGACTCCATTTTCGGTCGAAGTGTGAACCTGTGAACAGCTAACCTCCTGCTGACTCGTACGTTTCTCTGTGTTCCAGAGATATATATTAGAGAAGAGGCCGTACGACGAAGGTGGCATGGAGGTGTGTAGCGTACACCAGGTGACGTGTACAGCGATTACATAGCTGTATTTCGTCTTGCATGATACGCTACCGTCCCCTTTTTCTTAACTACTGCGTCCCGCAGTATGAAATTTACTGAGATAGTGAATCATCGGAGAGAAAAAAGAAAAGAGGTAGACAAACGAGAGAATTGATATCAGTGCGAGTGACCCAATCAGGAGGCAGAAAAACATTAACGGTGCGTAGATTCTTTGTCTTTCTGGGGCGAGAGAACGTGAGTGTCAGAGAGCCTGAATTTGACGGAGCGGTGTGAGTAGACACCTTCGATAACGTAGAAACGGAAAACTGCCAACCAGATTCATATCAGGTTGGTGGCTCGAGGTGACTTGGTGGTGTCGTGTGAGCAGTATTTCAACGAATTCAGGGTATTAATATGAACCGATAAACGTATAGATATGTGTGCTTAGCAGCGGGTCAGTTGGTGCACTATGAATTATGAATGGTATAGGTCGTGGAGGTGGTCGGGATGGACAGAAATTAATCCAAAGGGAGGAGTGGGTTGTGATTACTGATGAGATGGGCACAGGCCCGAATTCGGAATGGAGGGAGAAGGCAGTTTTGATAAATCTGGCCATGGGGAGGTTGTTAAATAGCCGAACAGGTAGATGATCCGAAAGCGGAAGGAGACGAGCAAATCCGATTGTTATAACTGACACTTCCTCGTAATTTGAGGATAATAATCAGCAGCCAGGAACACCACTAGAAGAACAAAAACAACTGAAGCAGCAACAAAAACACTTGTTTTCTCTTCCTATTTCGTATGTGTCTGGCTTCTGTGGAATTCTATTACTTTAGGCGGCTTGAGTGGTGGATGTCTTGCTTCGTCCTCATCTGATTCCTCCCTCGATTAGTTTTCTAGACCGTTTTCACGACCTGGCGGGCCGGTACCTGGTAGCGTTGGAGAGCGGGTGCTTCCCTTCTGGATCCTTGGTGTTGGGCGGGGTCCGTCTTGCAGTTCCTGTAGTGGGGCCTGAAGACACCAAGTTGGGTTTTCTGGTACATAGCCGTTATCTAGGTCAAAGTTGCTCGGAGGTTGATCGCCTCTTTTTACGTCCTGATTGAGGTTATGAGCTCTTACCGTATGAATGAAGTGACTCACGAGTCGGACTCGTGGTTTTTCATTCTACTCCTCCTGGTCCCTGGGCCTTCTTGTTGTTTGGTTCCGCCTCTTATCCATTTTCGGAGCTGAAATGCCGGTATCTATAGAGAACATCAATCAAGGCTTCGGTTTTGGACAAGCGCCTCCAATTTTTTTACATGGACCCCTCTCTTCATTAATAATTCGGCCCAATTATGCAAGGTTTTTCTTCCCCAAGTTCTAATTGCGTGAGGCCAGAAGGAGGTAATAAAGTCCAAACATAGCGATTCTCCCTCTAGACCCGTTTCGTCAAACACTTACAGGAGTTCGTTCGAGTACTCCGTCAGCTTAATAGCGTGCTCTATCCTTTCTTTCAAATCCACCGATAGGATTCGATACACTTGCGACTCCGTGCGATACGACCAGAGAAGATGACGAATAATACTGATGACGAATAATACTGATCATGATAATACTGATCATGATGATACTGATAATGATGAGGAGAAGGGTGATGATGATAATGATAATGATAATACTGATGATGATGAGAAGATGAGCAATGCATGATGATGATGATAATACTGATGATGATGATACTGATAATGATGAGAAGATGAGCGATGATAATGATGACGATAATACTGATGATGATGGTACTGATAATGAGGAGAAGATGAGCGATGAATGATCATAATGACGATGATGAGAAAATGAGTGATAATGAATAAAGAAGAATGATGATGCGGATGAGATGATGCGGATGAGATGATGCGGATGAGACGACCGCGTAGCAATAAGGACTAGAGGCAGCGGCGGCCGCGAAAGAACCCGTTACAAAAAATAGCAGGAGGGGAGTGATGACGGGAGAAGGAACGCCGCACGCGCCAAGACACCGCGGAACACTTGGTTCACATGACGACGGACAGTGAACACAGCGAAGGAGAGAGCGAGAGGCACACCGTCAACCTATAGTCACCACCGCCCTAGGAACAAACAACGCAAAAGTCGTTTAAGGAAGGAATGATTCCAGGGTGATAGAGGGAGAGAAAGCGTGGGAAAGCCGGCGTAAAAGCGGAACCCAAACAGTGTCATTTGGATACACAGCATGGGAGGTAGACACGTGTGCACAAGGGGGCACTACGATGATTCAGGATAACAACGCATGATTTGACACTTATGAATTTACTGCAGACACTACAGAATCAAAATTGCCGTGTGACTTACAGCGAAACGGCGCTCACCAACTGTGAGAGTTGTTACATGTGTCTCCAAAACATCATGACCCGGATCGACCCCGGCTTCGGTATTTATATCCGCAAAGTATGGAGGAGAGTGAATAATAAATGAGGTAGACATTAAACGAAATACCCGAACCCTTGCTTCACCATCTAATAATCTAATCGAAAGATAGACGTTCCAACTCGAGAGAGGAGTACACAACCGCGAGGAGAGATCCATACAAACCACTGCCCGGGCTGAATAATTCTCAGCGGCCGGGGCAAAAGGAAATTCTCCCCTTCCAGTGGCCCCAATTTCCTGTCGGCTCCGCGATTAGAGTCGACGGATCCACTCACGTGAGTCCGATACAGCGCCAGAAACGTCACTTAGTTGTGTCAGGGTTTTCTATCAATCGACGCCCATCCACGGACGGCGTGTTAAAACCATGCCACCCTCAGTTCCCACGGCCCACGATAGACACTCACTTACCGACGTATATTTGGAATCCGATCGCGTTTATACGTTTTTCTACTTTTCTTCGCCCCATTTTCTACGATCCGACGATCCTTTTGTTTATACGTTACTGCTAAATATGCTCCGGCAATAGGGTTTTTTTCGACACTTTCGGACGGTGTCGCTTCCGCAGCGACAGAGTCGGGGTCGTCCGCCAGGTTCGGGTAACTGTCCTCCCGTTCTACTTTCTCCATCGTCGCGGAAGGAGATTCAGCATTCGTACTGGGTGCCACCGATGGGGAAGATGCTAGTTCGCCCCTAGTGGGATAGTTCGGTCTCAATCGAACTTCCTTCACTGGTTCCTTGTCTGATATTTTCATTCCCTGACGAACTCCACTGCTCGAAGCTGCACCCATTTATGTTGGTTCTAGAGATTGATAAATCCCTCACAGACATGCTGAGGTCCTCACAGAACGGTCACCTTGACCAGCTCCCTGGTCCATGGCTTGCCCTCTACGGTTCTTGGTATTTGGCTTCGGTTGTTGCGGAGTCATTCTTTAGTCGACTAAAATTTAAACTGTCGAAATGCAACGGGGTAACCGAGGCTAAATGTTTAGAAACGCAAAAGGACGCTGCTTTTATGGAGAGGACTCGATAAGTGAATATGCAGGTATTCGATGAATGGAATAGTAAAAAACAGAGTAATTTGGAAATATCTGATAATCCAGGCCTTGGGCGACCAGGTAGAACGAGTATCCCTTCCAAGACCAACTGGCTTTGTGGGCCGTCTGGTTTTTGAGACACGCTAATGCTCCGTCGATTCAAATGGGATCGACAGCAATCGGGCACGCGTTTCAGCGTAGGACTGTTATTTCTCCTCGCGACTGGTGTTAACCAGTCCTTGGGCTTGTTCAATTAATATCTCTCTTACTCCGGGGATAGTTCACGCTGAGAAGGTTCCTTCGAATTGAAAGCTGGGGTTCTGGGGTTTGTCGTAAATGTCTACCTTTATATTGAATTCACCTTCCTGATCAACATGACGGTATGTATACTACTTTTGAGCAAAAAATGAATGATAATAACACGTGTAATGTGTTCCCAATAATTGTCGAGGATTCGATACTAATTGTTCAATTAGATATTTCAATCCTATCTCTTGCTATGTTCCACGTTTCACTTCGTATTCCTAGATTCGCGTGAATCTTGGGTCCACCAGTCTGGAATGATGTCACGATCTGTCTCTCATGGTACTCTAAGGGTGTCTCTCCATATCTAGTAGGTGTAGTTTCTAACGTGTCAGTACAGTACATTCCGTTTGTCCTTCCTTTTATTCGCTAAGTGCATATGGGTACTGTGGTCGGTGTAAACCATCCTCTTGCATGTAATTCTGTCGTATCTCTCTGATCTACTGTCTTGTACAATTACACGTATGGTAATTCGCAACTTTTTGGGTCATCTCCCGCGTTTTCTGGATTGTACTGTTTTTGACTGTCAAGCACCCTATGGTTTATAAACTTTTGTGCGCATTTAGCTTTTCTATTTGGGCGTTCATGTTGCAACCTCCCCGGTTTACTTTCGTTCACAATCATCCTTCGCCCGCGCACTCGTCTCCGTACTACTCTGCTCTTCGTAGGATTTTCTTGCGACTTCAAGCACATTCCCTTATCATGTATTTACCGTCCTCAGCGACTTCATCCACTCATCATTATCAACAAAAGCATCATCTCAGCGACATCATCTGATTTCGTCAACATCATCATTATCGTCATCATCAATGGCACCATTGTTATTGGTAACATAATCATCACAAACACAATCGTTAGCAATATCATTAGCAATATCTTCAGTATCATCAACATCAATAGTAACATATCACATCATCATCATCATCAGAAACATAATCATCATCATCGTCATCAATATAATCAACAACATTATCAGCATCATCATCATCAGCAACATAATCATCTTTATCTTCATCAATATAATCAACATCATCTTCATAAACTTAATCATCATCAGCAACATCAGCAAAAATCATCATCAACAACATTAGCAACATCATCGACATCAGCAACATCATCAACGTCTTCCTTATCAGCAACATCATCGCCTCATCAATGGCACCATCATCATGTCGTTCGAACTTGTCGTAATCTAATCGATAATTTCGGTTAAACAGTGATTTGTTGAGCTCAAGAGGTGCCACCTCTTTAGCTCAACCAACGACGGACTCAGTAAGGCTTTGGGCCAAGGTGTGGTGGAGGCAGTTGACGCATTTCGGGATGGTGCCGAAAAATTGCTGAGCGATTTAGAGCGCAGTGTCGGTGAGGTTGTGATGGATGCAGATGACGATCGCGAGTAATGGGTTGTAGTTGGTGTTCCGCATGATGAGGTTGTGACATAATCCGTGATCAACGTCTGCCGTGCTCTGGAAAGGTAGTGGGCCGAGAAAAAAAATGTAAGTAAAGTAATTATTTTTTGTTTTTGCGTTGTCGTGGGGTGTATGTTAGGCGGCTATCCGTAGCGGAGTGATTTATCGACCAGTGGAAACCAGTGAACGGTACCAGTGAAAGCTAAACCGTTTGAAAGTTGTTACTGAGTAGATGAGAGTCCCTATTAATGACCACGGGTTTTTGTAGTTCGCGTGAAATTGCTGGATTTCCAGTAGTTCGTTACCAGTCGTACGTCGAGT
>JAULBU010025366.1:0-17948 GCA_032358235.1 Odonthalia washingtoniensis
CCACCAACACCTGCACCGATAATACCTAAACCTGCACTACCAATACCTCCTCCTACTACATCACTAACACTACCAACATTGCCAGGTCCTATGGGTCCGGGCATCCCAATACTGACACCACCACCACCACCACCACCTGCAACACTACTTCCTGCATTCAAATTGTCTGCACGATGTGCATTTCGTTGTTGGTTATTAGCGGGTGGTCCTTTCGGTTCCGCTCGCTTAACTTCAACGCATTTACCCATAATTTCATGATCCGTATTCGACCTTCCATGACCTACAACCGCCGCCACAACAGCTTCATTTGCAAATGTCACAAACCCAAACCCACGTGAATTCCCAGTATTATGATCAATCATTACCTGCGCGTCAACGACTTCGCCAAATTGAGAAAAATAAGATCGAAATTCATCCACTCCACATCCAGATGGTAAACCGCCAACAAATACTTTACATCGTGTTGTATGGTGACGATTCGCACTGACGCCTCCTGTACCACTTGACACTGCTGAGCTATCTGATGTGTTAAATCGTGTGATTGGACTAGGTTGTCGTCCAAACAATGAAACGCCAGTCCCACCCATTGCTTTCCCACTACCACAAACTACATTACCACCGACAACCGAACCACTCATCATACTACCACTCACGTTAATAGCACTAGTGTTGACACCGCCAGTTGTAAAACTACCGCCGCTACTCATGATGGATGTACTACTACCACTGTCATTCCTTGGTACAGCTCGTTTCGCCTCGACTTGTCGACCGTCCAGTTCATGACGCTTACTTGCAGCTGTCGTTGCAGATTCCTCATCAGAAAATGTAACAAACCCAAATCCACGTGGATGTCCCGTATGCCGGTCTCTCATAATCACACAGTCAACGACATTACCAACGTTAGAAAAGTACCGACGTAGCGAATCTTCATCTGTTTCCCATGACAGTCCTCCGACAAATATCTTAGAGACTGCCTGTGGTTCGCTTATTGAATTTGAACGGGCTGTTCCGGAATTATTTACCGTTCGTGGCTGCATTGATTGAGGCTGTTGTTGTTGCTGTTGTTGAAGTTGACTGTTTGATGTTTTTTGTGCTTGTCGCTGTGCTTGTTGTTTTGATTCCTGTTGGTCTGTAGGTGTTTGTGGTGATTGTTGTTGGGGTGACTGTTCAGATGGCGGTGACTGTGATTCATGATTCAGCTGAGCAGACAAAGGTGTTGCTGTTGCAGCATTATCGATATGGTCATCATTGTCGTCAAACAAAGCTTGTGTTGTAGGTTGTGCGACGGGGTCATTCGAGGTAGAGGGAGTGGATGTAGAGGATGTGATTGTGGGAAAGGATGAATCTTGGGGTGTGAGTGGTTTCGGATCATCAGAGCTAGCGTAGAGGGCATCATCGTCTTGATTATCATCATCGTCGTGAGTCGGATTATGCCATTTATCAGTTGGAGGGTCATCGGTGGATGAAGAGTCGATTGGTGGTTGCTGCAGCGTGCCCATGGCGGAAATGTGTGATAGAGTAGGACGCTAATTAAGCGAAAGAGAGCGACAGGGTGAAAATGGGTCGAAAGAAGGACGACGAATGGTTTGATGAGACAATTGTGATGCGATTGGTTTAATTGAGTAAACAAAATTCAAAAAAAAAAAAAAATAGCAACAACAACAATAATAATAACAATAGGTGATAGATTAATTGTACAGAGGGTGACGAATTGGGAGGAATTTGTGAGGACGGAGGACAGATGACGGCTTTTTTTTTGGGAGGGGGATGGGGAGAGAGAACAACAAAAAAGAAAAATCACTAATCAAAATCAAAAATAAATAACTAAAGTACAATAAAAAGTGGAGAATGGAAGTGAGGAAGTGAGAACTCGAATCAAACGATGAAATGACTGTTGGAAGACGTGATAATAATAATAATGACAATGATAGTAAAGAAACCCAAGGCCTAACGTATTTCGCTTCGTTTCGCTTTGGTTGTATCACTTTGCCACACTTTGTTCCGATAACATGAAAATGAAAAGGGAGAGAACGATAGAGGTCGCCGAGGCTGCTGCCGATGTCGCCGAGGCTGTTGCCGATGTCGCCGAGGCTGCTGCCGATGGTCGCCGAGGCTGTTGCCGATGGTCGCCGAGGCTGGTCGATGTCGCTGAGGCTGGTCGATGTCGATGTCGATGTCGATGTCGATGTCGATGTCGATGTCGATGTCGATGCAGATGCCGATGTCGATGTCGATGCCGATGCCGATGCCGATGTCGATGCCGATGTCGATGCCGATGTCGATGCCGATGTCGATGCCGATGTCGATGCCGATGCCGATGCCGATGCCGATGCCGATAATGTGACGTGATGATGATAGTAATGGCGATGACGTTGATGTTGTCGTCGTTGTTGATAGGGTTGTTGACGTTGTGGATGTGGATGGTATGGCGGGTTGGAATGATGATGTTAAAGGGGGAAAAAAGAGGCAAGAATGGGTTGAAGGGACCGTAAACCATGAAAAAAAGGAAAAAAATATATAAAAAAAAGTGTTTCTGTGGTTGCCATTCAAATAAAAAGAGTAATGTTTTTTATGCAATAGGACCTGACAGTGAAAAGAGTTGCAAAACGTGTTTAATCCCGTTTTTTCATGAGTATGCAGGGCCATGGCGCGGACCGTTCAAATAGTCCAATCACATGGTCACAAGTGCTGACGGTTTCTGGGACGCTGCGTGACACGTGGTAATGGCCTTCAAACACAATGTCACAAAGGCCGTCATCGTTTTTCAAATCATTTGCTTGCTTACATTGCACATTGCTTGCTGTTCCCCTTCCCGATAACACCGTCACCGTTTCCACACGTCACACACGTGTACTAGACAGCCAATCAAATGGAAGCAGCATCTCCCCCCGCGCGGGCTCTAAAATAATGCATCAAAATTGCACATTAAATGTGCAATTTAATGTTGTGCGCGATCTCCCCTATCCACATCGCGCAAACGATTAAACGATTGCGTCCAATGTATCAAACATTCAACCAATCTGTACATGTCATGTCGTACAGTATAACGGATTCCCGCCGCCGTCGCCGCCCCCCGCCAAATATCTCCAAATTTTAATCATTTTTCATTTTGTTTTCCAAAACCACTATTACCTTCCCCCTCAAACCATTACCAACCTCCTCTTTTGTACTCAATTGTACTCAAACCTTTTCGCTTTCATCTCCACCACCACCCTCATCCCCCCCGTCCCCACATTGCAATCTTTATTCCTCATCCTTCCCATCAGAAGAAAATGAAACAACCTCACACGGAGACCCCACAATGGCCACCAGCCTATCTGCAACTCGCCACAGGTCATGTCTTCCCCGGTTTTTCCATAGGAGCAGATACCTCCACCGCAGGTGAAGCAGTCTTTCAAACTGGTATGGTCGGTTATCCTGAAGCCCTCACGGACCCTTCCTATTCTGGCCAGCTTCTAGTTCTCACTTATCCTCTAGTTGGAAACTATGGCTCTCCTGATCCGGATCTTACCGATGACGCCGGTATCCCATTGTTCGTTGAATCTTCTAAAATTCATGCCGCTGCTCTTGTCATCGCTGACTACACCCACAAACCTTCGCATTGGAATTCGAAACGCCCATTGCACGAATGGCTGCGTCTCCAAAATATTCCGGCCATTACTGGTGTTGACACCCGCCATCTCACCAAAGTCATTCGTTCTGCTGGTACCTTACTCGCTCGACTTGTCATCAATCCTCATCCTGACAGTCCGCCTCCCCCGTTCGTTGACCCGAACATTCACAATCTCGTCGCCGCCGTTTCATGTAAGGATGTTCGTTACATCTCTGGTGAAAAGACTGAATCCTCTGCTCCAAGAATTGTTATTATCGACTGTGGAATGAAGAATAATCAAATTCGGCACCTGCGACGTAGAGCACAATCTCTTGTCATTGTTCCGTGGGATACCGACTTGGAACAATATGATGTGGTCGATAAGTGTGATGCCATTTTTGTTTCAAACGGTCCCGGTGACCCAGTTACGACTGAATTTACTGTGCAACAATTACGTCTTGCCATGACTCGTCGTCCTACACGTCCTATCTTCGGCATATGTCTTGGGCATCAGTTACTCGCACGTGCTGCAGGGTTCACTACATACAAACTTAAGTTTGGAAATCGGGGTCACAATCAACCTTGTACGGATTTGACGACTGGTCGATGCCATATCACATCTCAAAATCATGGTTACGCTGTTGATGCATCGTTGCAAACATGTCCGGCAGATTGGTTTGAAACTTTTGTCAATGCAAATGATGCAACAAATGAAGGTATTGCTCATGCGAAACTACCATTCTTTTCTGTTCAATTCCATCCAGAAGCTAGTGCTGGACCTCATGATACTGAATTCTTGTTTGATATTTTCGTGAAATCCGCAACGGCATACCGTAATGGAACTTCAGAATCTCAGGCAAGACCTATTTTTGATGCGGCTGTCGCACGTAAGCGCAGTCGTCAGCGTTTGGAGAAAGTGCCGTCTCAGCTACCGGTGTCTTCTTCTGCTTCTTTACTATCGGCCGCGGCACAGGAGCCAGTTCGTAAAGTCATTGTCCTCGGATCTGGTGGATTGTCGATTGGGCAAGCCGGAGAATTTGACTATTCTGGGTCTCAAGCAATCAAGGCGCTGAAGGCTCGGCAAGTTCGTACGGTGCTGATTAATCCGAACATCGCGACGGTACAAACATCCCCGGGCTTGGCAGATAAAGTGTATTACCTTCCAGTTACGCCTGAGAATGTGTTGAAAGTTGCTGAAAATGAGAGGCCGGATGCCATTTTAATGACGTTTGGCGGCCAAACTGCTCTGAATTGTGGTGTGGAGCTTCACCGAAGCGGCCATTTAGAGAAACTTGGCATCCGCGTACTAGGAACACCAGTGGAAGCTATCCTTGACACGGAAGATCGTGAACGGTTCAATGCTCGCCTCGAAGAAATCGGAGAGCCCTATGCCGATTCAAGAGCTTGTGAAACAATCGACGCTTGTGTAAAGGCGGCAGTAGATGTGGGATATCCTGTTATTATCAGAGCGGCTTTCGCATTGGGTGGGCTTGGATCTGGATTTGCAGACAATGAGGAGCAATTGAGAGCATTGGCGTCGAGAGCTTTCAGTACCAGTTCACAGGTTTTGGTGGAAAGGTCAATGAAAGGATGGAAGGAGATTGAATATGAAGTGGTACGCGACGCTTACGATAATTGTATTACTGTATGTAACATGGAAAACTTTGACCCGCTGGGGGTACACACTGGGGATTCGATAGTCATCGCGCCGTCGCAGACGTTGACAGATACTGAATATCATATATTGAGGGATGCTGCGATTCGTACTGTGAGACACCTTGGAGTTGTAGGTGAATGTAATATTCAGTATGCGTTACATCCAACTTCATTGAGGTATTGTATAATTGAAGTGAATGCCCGTCTTAGCCGGTCGTCAGCACTTGCATCAAAAGCAACTGGTTATCCCCTCGCGTTTGTCGCAGCACAACTGGCACTCGGGACGCCCCTCCCGGAAATTCAAAATTCCATTACTAAGGAAACGTGTGCTTGTTTTGAGCCGTCGTTGGATTACGTTGTGGTGAAGATTCCACGTTGGGATTTGAAGAAATTCACAAGAGTGAGTCGTAGCCTCGGAAGTTCAATGAAGTCTGTTGGAGAAGTGATGTCGATTGGAAGAACGTTTGAAGAGGCTTTACAAAAAGCCGTTCGCATGGTGCACGATAACTACGTCGCTGGTTTTGAATCGGGCGTAGTAGATTATTCGGATGATTTGTTGCGCAACCCGACTGATGAGCGCCTTTTGGCGATTGCCGATGCGTTGGCGAAAGGTGTGTCTGTTGAAGAAATTCATGACTTGTCGAAAATTGACCGTTGGTTCTTGTACAAGTTGGCCAACATTTCCGAACTCGAGAAGAAGCTTCGTACGGGGAAACATGATTTACAATACAAAGAATTGATAATTGCAAAGGAATTTGGGTTCAGTGATCGACAGATTGCAAAGCTTATCGATGATACTGAATCGGATGTGCGAAAAAAGAGATTAAGCAAGGAAATTCGTCCGTGTGTTAAACAGATTGATACTGTGGCTGCTGAATTCCCGGCGAAGACGAACTACTTGTACGTCACGTATGCAGGAGCCTCAGCTTTGGCGTCTGGTCGGCATATACTTCAATCTATTGAAGATGATTTGAAGGAAATCTCTCCATCATCATCCAGTCTGTCTCGAACCGGAAAGACAGTACAGAAGTACTTATCTGAATGTGCCGTACTGGATGATGACGTTACATTCAATGAACACGGTATCATTGTTCTTGGTTGTGGTGCTTACCGTATAGGGTCATCAGTCGAATTTGATTGCTGTGCAGTATCTGCTACTAGGACGTTACGTTCTCAAGGTATGCGTTCGGTAATGATTAACTACAACCCGGAGACGGTGAGTACAGATTATGACGAATGTGATCGTTTGTACTTCGAGGAGCTGTCTTTTGAAAGGGTATTAGATGTGTACAGCCTTGAACGTTCGACTGGGATCATTGTGTCTATGGGCGGACAGCTTGCGAACAATATTGCAATGCCGTTACATCGACAGGCAGTACGCATTCTAGGGACAACACCTGAAATGATTGACAGTGCAGAGAATCGGTACAAGTTTTCTCGGATGTGTGATAAAATTGGAGTTGATCAGCCGCGATGGAAGGAGCTGTCGTCGATCGCAGATGCTATGGCGTTCTGTGCAAATGTTGGATATCCTGTTCTTGTGAGGCCGTCATATGTGCTTTCTGGTGCTGCAATGAATGTTGCACACAAGGCAGAAGACCTGGAGGCTTATCTGTCTGAGGCGGCAACCGTGTCTCCAGATTGCCCTGTTGTAATCTCAAAATTCATCTTAGAAGCAAAGGAAATCGAGGTTGACGCAGTTGCGAACAAGGGTGATTTGGTCATGCACGTCGTGTCCGAGCACGTCGAAAATGCTGGTGTACATTCTGGTGATGCGACGCTTGTGTTACCACCACAGGATTTAGAGGAAAGCACGGTACGTAAAGTGGAGGAGGCGACAGCCAAGGTGGCACATGCCTTAAACGTGACTGGTCCAATGAATATTCAGTTTATCGCGAAGAATAATGAAATCAAAGTTATTGAGTGCAACTTGCGAGCCTCAAGGACATTCCCATTTGTTTCGAAGACTATTGGATTGGATTTGGCCAAGCTGGCAACTAAGGTCATGCTGGGAAGGCCTGTCACGCCGTATCCAGTGGATGTTAAGAAAATCCCTTTTGTTGGCGTCAAAGTGGCGCAGTTCTCGTTTAATCGTTTGCTTGGGGCGGATCCTATTCTCGGGGTGGAGATGGCATCTACTGGGGAGGTCGCATGTTACGGTGCTACTCGTGAGGAGGCATATATGAAGGGTCTAATTGCAACTTCTAGAGCTCCTCCCAAACGGTCAGTGTGCGTGTCTATCGGCTCGTACAAAGAAAAGCTCGAGTTTCTTTCATCTGCAAAGAATTTGAAAGCGATTGGGATAAAGTTGATAGCGACTCCAGGGACGGCTGACTTTTTCCAAGAGCATGGATTGGATACGGAGGTGGCTTTGTGGCCAACAGAAAATGAGTTCACTTCGGAGGAAGGCAAGAACACGGTTGAGAAGATGTTGCGAGATGGAAGAATTGAGTTTTTCATTAATATTCCTTCGAACAACAAATACCGTAGGCTCAAATCGTTTGAGTCACGTGGTTATCGTGTGCGCAGAGCAGCAGTGGATTACAATGTGCCAATTTTAACCAACATCAAGTGTGCAAAGTTGTTCGCTAAGGTCATGGACCTCATGCACTCAACAGGCAGTTCTTTACCCTTAGGATCGCATGATTCCCGTTACTCCTCCAGGGTTATCACTCTTCCAGGTTTAATTCTAATCGATGCCTCCCTTGCCAGCACTGAAACTGCGACGGAAGGGAAGAAAAGGTCTGCAATTGCGGCCAAGACTCAAGAAGCCCTGCGTGGTGGGTTTTGTCATATTGCGTTTTCTACTGGGCAGGATGAGTGCCACAATATAGAAAGCTTCCAGAATGTACTTGACAAATGTGCGAAAGAAGCTCAATGCGATTATGGAGTATATGTGACTGCACGGCCAGGAAATGCGGCTGTTATTCGGCCGCTTGCGTCGTATTCCTCTGGTGTAAAGATTAGCCCTACGAAGAAGGACCTCAAAGAATATCATGGTGTAGAGGAGTGGAGACATCACTTACAGTCATGGTCCGAGGAAAGCCCTGTCATGATTGAAGCTTCTTCGGCATCATTAGCGGCATTGCTGTTTGCGGCGGTGGTGAGTTTGAAGGAGGTGCATGTAACACAGGTGAGAAAAAAGGAAGATATTGAATTGATTCTTGCAAGTAAGAAGCAGGGGCTGGACATTACGTGTGATGTGAATGTATTAGACTTGTTTGCGAATGAGGCGAGTAATCGGATGCAACGTAAGGACCAAGAGGCGCTATGGGAAAATTTGGAGGCAATTGATACGGTGAGTGGACCACCATCACTGATTTTGCCATTGTTGCTACAGTCAGTACACACAGGGAGATTGGGATTGGAATGGGTCAAAACGAGGCTGTTTGAAAATCCGGCAAAGATTTTGGGTATCGAACAATTTGTCGAAAATAGAGCAGCGCTTATTGAAGTAGACTTTGATGAAAGCTGGGAGGGGCCAGCAGCATCAGACGTAGCGGGAGTGATGTGCAGAGGGTCAGTAAGGCGAGTGGTCTGTGAAGAGAAATTGATGTTCTTGGACGGGAAGATCTGGGCGAATGAAGGATGTGGGGAGATCATGACAGCAGATGGCCATGGGATGAAGAAGCCAAGTGTGCGAAAGAGTAAGAAAAGTCGTTCCATTATTTCTCCAATCAGCAGTGTCGCAGTTGATGGGAAAAATCGAACCGTTGATTCTATCTCGGTACCCAGTCTGTCTGATGACAATGATGTTGTCAGTCAAGTTGAGAATGAATTACCAGGCAATACGACTAGAAACAGTAGGCGCCCTCGCGGTCTGCACACGGACGGCGCCCACGAGAATCGAGGAAACATTAATGGAATTTCAGCACGCAGTCCGTTGATTTCACCGATTTCTCTAGACGTGAATGGGGAAGATGTCATGCACCTGGGTAAAATGGGAGGCGCTAAAAAGTTAGCGAATGGAATGTCTAACGGAGAGATCGCCAGTGGTCTTTCCAGAAGCGTGTCACCACCTCGGGAAGTGAGTGTAGTTGAGGTCTTGCCAGGATACGGAAGCGGGTGGTGGGCTGGACGTCACATTTTGTCTGTTTCTCAATTTTCTAAGGACGATTTGCACAAATTATTCGAAGTGGCTCAAGAGATGCGCACAATGGTTTCTCGCGTTGGGCACTATGACCTACTTCGTGGCAAGGTGATGACATCTCTGTTTTATGAACCTTCGACCAGAACGTCCTGTTCGTTCCAGGCTGCCATGCAAAGATTGGGTGGAACTGTGTTGAACATCCAGGATGTGTCATCGTCTTCGTCCGTGGCCAAGGGCGAGACACTTGGTGATACGGTTCAAACTCTTTGCTGTTACTCGGATGTGATTGTGATGCGACACGCTGCTAAAGGATCTGCTCAGGAGGCTGCGTCGATGTCAAGGATTCCAGTGATCAACGCCGGGGATGGCGTGGGCGAGCATCCTACGCAAGCGATTCTGGATGTGTTCACGATTCGCGAGGAGCTGGGAACGGTGAATGGGTTGACGATAACGTTTGTGGGGGACTTGAAACATGGACGTACTGTGCATTCACTTGCTAAAATGCTGGGCTTGTACAGTGTTCGAATCAATTATGTGTCGCCAGATAGCTTGCAAATGGTACCGGAGGTGTTGGAGGAGCTGGCGAGCTGTGGTATTGAGCAAAGAGAATATGCGGAGTTGTCGGATGATGTGATTCGCGAGACGGATGTGTTATATGTGACACGGGTGCAGAAGGAACGGTTCAATGACGAGGAAGAGTATGAGCGGGTGAAAGGAGAATATTTAATTGAGCCGAGAACGCTGACGCGCGCAAAGGAGAATATGATTGTGATGCATCCGTTGCCAAGAGTCGGGGAAATTTCGCAGGACGTGGATTCAGATCCAAGAGCTGTTTACTTCCGGCAGATGGAACATGGAATGTACGTCCGCATGGCCCTGCTGGCCATGGTGCTAGGCAAAAACTGACGGGACATTTTCAAATTAGAATTGGCGCCAACGGAGTTTTGAATAATTTTGCACACTTCATTTTTGCATGCTTGTCTATCATTGGCTGCCTATCCGACAGCCATGAACCCCGTTTAAATTTCATTTTTCATTTGTTGACGCAACCCATTTCAATCACCCACCCCCTTCCACTTCATCGTCCCAATCTCTGAATTTCATTTTTCTAATTCGTTCTTCCACTCATTCCTTCTTTGACTTGTCAATTTTCCTCCTTTTCTCCTCAAACAATGCCTTATACCACAACGAGGCAAAACCAAACTTTAAAAGTCATATCATGGCTTCTCTGTGTCTGTGTCGCCCCCCATCTTTCTCCTCCTCTTACATAACATTCAACTAGAAAAATCTGCAAGGAAAAAGTGAAACAAGCTCCAGCGCACAAAACAGAATAAAATAGTATGACGAACGCAATTTCCGTCTTGTCGAAGCAACCTCGCGCAGCAATTGCAGCGGCGACTGCAGCGGCGGCGGCGACTGGAATTCTAGCCCATAAATGGAATGCCGCTGTCCAAAGCAGACGTTTGGAAGCAGGGTTTTTACGACCGTCTGACCATTTCTTGTTGCGCCTTAGTAATAGACCATCTGCAGATGGTAACAACGGCAATTCAAACCAGCCGAATGACGAAACTTCTGACGAAGCTGCCAAAGTCGATGCTCGATTTGCTCGTCAACTCATACACTTCATTCGTATATGTATTCCATCTCTGCACAGCAAAGAATTTGGTGTTTTCATGACAGTCGCTGGTTTACTTGCCGCTCGCAGTTGGTTGGATTTATGGAGCAGTTCTAATGGTGGTCATGTCGTCAAAGCGATTGTTGGACGTGATAAGAATGCTTTCATTAAAAGAGCTGTTACTGACATAGCTATTATGATGTTTCCAATGTCTTTTGTGAATAATTCTTTACGGTATATGATATCTCGTTTGAAAGTTCTCATGCGCAGACGACTCAGTTTATATTTTCATGACAAGTATTTATCATCAAATACTTTTTACAAGGTGTCCAATTTGGATGCTAGAATTCGAAATGTTGACCAATTACTCACAGTTGACATTGAACGTTTCTGTACTTCACTTGGTGACTTATACTCTAATTTATCTAAGCCTGCTATTGACATTTACCTGTTCTCACGTCGTTTGTCAAGGTCTCTCGGGCCTTCAGGTCCTCTTGCTATGATTTCCTATTTTGGTGTCTGTTCAATTTTGTTACGTGCCATTCAACCACCGTTCGGAGTGTTGGCTGCAGCAGAACAAAGACTTGAAGGTGAGTACCGTTTACATCATTCACGTCTCATCGCACATTCCGAAGAAATAGCTTTCTTCGGTGGTGGAAACCGAGAAAAGCAATACATCAACCATGCGTTTGACAACGTTGTAGCACATCTCAAACGCATGTTTGCAGCTCGTTGGCGTAATGGCTTCGTCGATTCTATACTCGTCAAGTATGTAGCCACAATTGTCGGTTATGTCGTCGTGTCCTTACCAGTGTTTTTCGCAGACTCTCCCATTCTGCACTTACTTTCATCAAAAAGCGGTACATCTTATTCCCAAGACCCTGAAACTGAATCTGCATCCAACATCGCTGGTTTATACACGAGAAATTCTAGGTTGTTACTGTCACTTGCTGGTGCTATTGGTCGCATCGTTCTTGCTGGAAAGGAAATTACAAGACTCACAGGGTATTGTCAACGTGTTTCGAGATTAGAAACTGTTTTGGATGACTTATCTAAATCAGGAGCTCTTCGTAAACGGTTTGAGTCGTCACCAGACTTACAACGTGACCTGCGGCTGGCGGAATTGATGAAACCAGGGACTTTAATTATCGGAAGTAAAAAAGATGAAGAAAGAAAAGAAGACGAAGCAAAAGGAAAAGAAGAGAAGACAGTTAAAGGGGATGAAGACCAGAATGACAGCATTAAGTTTCATGGAGTGAACCTAATATCTCCTGACTGTACAGTCCTGGCTGAAAACATCACCGTTGAATTTAAACGCGGAGTTCATGTCTTGGTAACAGGATCTAACGGTAGTGGAAAGTCGTCAATGTTCCGCGTCCTTGCGGGCCTGTGGCCTTTATATGGTGGAACATTGTACCGCCCTGCCAACACCCGCATCTTCTACGTACCACAAAGGCCATATTTGGCGCTAGGAACGTTAAGAGAGAATGTAACGTACCCCATGACTTGGGAAGACGCCGTTACGGAACGGGGTGCATCTGATGAAGGTATATTATCAATACTAGAGCAAGTACATCTTGGAGATGTAGCAAGACGGCTTGGAGGGTTAGACGCTATTCATGACTGGGCTGAAGTACTGAGTGGAGGACAGAAACAACGATTGGGATTCAGCCGTTTATTATTCCATCGACCAGATTACGCGATTTTAGATGAAGCTTCTTCTGCTATTTCAATCGACATTGAGCAAGTTCTGTACCAGGCTGTTAAGGGTTCTGGAACAACGCTAATCAGTGTAAGCCATCGACCAAGCCTCTGGAGTTTCCATGAAAAAGTGTTTTCACTTGATGGAAAGGGTGGGTATGAATTTCGAGATATTAAAGATGGTGATGCGCCGAACCTCATCCCAGGACTGGCTGGCTCTTCGACCTCGTCGTCGTCTTCATCCTCAGCGTACCAACCTTCGTCTTCCTCGTCGGTTCCAGCTTCATGAGTCATGAATCATGACTTCATGAATGTTAGATTCAGGGAAAAGAATTTTCAAAGAAAGAAAATGAGAGAAATGGGAGACCAATGGAGTTCAGGCGTAGGATTAGTTTTATACTAAATAATATTTATTTATTTGGTGTTTGTATTTATTTTCGCATCAACTGAAAATACTGTAACATTAAAATGTAAAAAATGTTTTTTTCTAAAAAAATTATAATTATTATAAATAAATAATTATAGCCCCTACCAACCAAAGTTGCCTTCTAATTCTAATTCACTTCTTTCAACCGTGAGGTTGTTGCACAACTACTCAGTGATTCGGATAGATTCGTGCTTCTGAGGCCGTTACGCTTTGTCCCTACCTCCTCCCTTCCCTCTTCAAATTCCTCTTGGGATTCATTGGTGGGAGATTTGGGATGACGCTTTTCCAATTCAGTTCTTTTACAAGCAAGCAAGGGATGCAAAATTAAATGATGATGAACTAACTCAGTGGAGTCAACAACATGTCATTTTGTTGAAAGAAATGGAGAGAAAGAAATGGGGATTATTGCTTTAATATTGGACATGACATTACGTTCTTGACTGACATATGCTTTTGTTCATCCTCATTGAAACAAATTGCTGAGTCATTGTCATGATACCCACTCATGAAATTATTTAATTCAAACATGATAAGATGGGATGTTGGGATTCAAGTCCTCATCTTTCAATCTCTCCCGAGGCACCAGTACCTTCTGTTCTGCATCCGAAGTAATGAGATCGGTGTAAAATCCACGATCATCCTGATCCTTATCAATAGCCAGAACCTCAACATCCATAACGACTGAACCGTCTCCATTAGAAAGTGCCTTTGCAAATTTTCTTCTAGCACCAGCACCCAAAGGAATAGGAATAAACCCTGGTCTAGAATAGGCTAGTTGTTGAGGTAATACGAATCTTCGTTTAGCACCGACAGGCATCGAATGTAACATTTGCTCCATTCCTAATATTGCTTCACCATTTCCATGATGAATCACAAATCCATTCTTATATTTACCATACGATGTAGCGTGTTTCACAAGATCTGTTTTTGAAGGAGCTACTGTATATAAATTGTAGTGAAGTGTTATAATATCACCCCATTTGGGTTTCGGACCGTGCCCGACCTCAAATTCTACATATGCAACGCCATTTTCAGTTTGTACAAACTGTAATATTTGCCCTTGGTCATTTGTCGCTGCCGCTGCATCCGTTGTCGCCACAGACATATTCTGTCCTTCCGCTATTGACTCACTTCCCCGTCGCAGTTGGTGATCTGTTGATAATGGCGGTAGTTTTGGTTCCACTACAGTGGCAGCTTGCGATAATGTTGCACTACTCAATGCGACGGATGCAAGAGTAATTAAAAATGCACGACGTGAAGACGAAGGGTTTGGCGCCGAAGATTGTGGAGGGTCATGTTGTGCACGCGTACATGACGGAAAAGCCACGCTTTGGGTGTGAGATGATTGAGGGTTTGCAGCTGTTGGCTGCAATGGAATCAATGGAATCAATGAGCAGAAGGCAGGAAAAGAGAGGAAGGACATGACGGTACGTGTGTGATCACGTCGATGTGAACAACCTTCAAGGTTCAGCAAATAACTTTATGAAAAAATTGAGGGAGATCTAAAAATTTGAATCGTAAAAACTGTTCTCTTTCTGTTTTTTTATCTTGTAAATAACTGTAAATATGTAAATATGGTGTCAGTCACATAGGGCCCCAATGAGAGGCCCCTATGAGAGGGGGCATGACTTCAGTCTAGATGGGACCAATCTTCAATCGGCTTCTTGTCTGTCGTCTTTGTCTCCGATATCGCCGTTATTGAATTCAGGATCAAAAGGGTCTAAGGAAAGTAGGAAAGTGACATCCACCAACAGTGGAACAGAGACTCCCGTCAGTATATTGAAAGCGAAACAGAGCCATTGAGTAGGAACATATAAAGAAATTAGACAAAAACTTACTTGGAGGTTGTAATGAACGGATGAATTGCACAGACTTTTCATCATTTAGTATACCTTTCAGAACGTTGTCTACAAAAACAAAAACCATACAGTTTAAAAACTGGGGTCAGAACACGGCACATTGTTTTTTGGGAGGCAGAGGAAAGGGAGAACCAAAAGAAAAGAAAAAAAACGGACCTTTAGCCATCATTTGACGTGCGACGTCAACAGCCAATTTTTGACATTCAGATGTTGACATTTCTTCAAGTTGAGCGCTGTACTGTTTTAAAAGTAATTGCTGAGCGAGAGACAGTTCCAGAGGGGTATCTGATGAGGATTCTCCTCGGTCATCTTTTAAAGGTTGATAATCAGATGATGAGGAGGGGTCACCTGTAACCATACTAGTTGTATAACGTATATCACGCGGAGAAATTGTAAGACAATTATTACTATTATTATAATTATAATTATTACAATGTTGATTTGGGTTTGTGTTACCAATAGTCCAGGTCCTAGTAGCTGTTCTTTCGTTACTCGTCGTCGAAAATGTTGTTGTTGATGTCCTTGTTGTTTTTGTGATGGGAGTAGATGTTGGTAATAGTAGTGGTGATGTGGGTATGATATCATCGTCTTCAGGAGTTGTCGTTATTGTTGTACAGTGATATGACGGATTAAAAAGAGGTAGCATGGTTGTGCGAGGTCGTCTTAGTGGTGAAATTTTGACTGGAAAGCCTGTGGTGCTGTTAATGTTGGTGGTGGTGTAGTGACGATACCAGTTGAAATGTGATGAAGGAAGAAAAGCGGTCATGATTGGTGCGTACGGCATGTTCGTGATGAACGATGGCACATCCATCGTTTGCGCACACAGACGACGACGATATGGAGGAAGGAGTAGGCGTAAACGGTTTTGGAAGACGAAGAAACGCCGTCCCTCTCGACGATGGCTGCTTCGGGGAAACGTTATGACCAAGAATGGGAAAGAATCTGAACATAGGGTTTTGGGAAAGGTAATTAATTTTATTAATACGTGTACACGTGGCCCATAACCGGGTGACGCACCCAAAGATGCATATCATCATCTACGTTTTTGAAGACGTTTTTGAAGCCAGTTAGTTGGTAGTTTTACTGCTGATGAAGAAGGAAAATTTGTTTTGCGCCTATACTGGCAATTTCGTGTTTGATGATCCACTAATTCGATCAACAACCTAAGACACATGCAAAGAAACAATTGAAATGTTAGTTACTTCCATGGCAGAAAAGAAAAAAGAAATATAAGGTATCAATCAAGTGGAAATAGGAATCGCTTACATTTCTGACGCCAGGCAACATCAAAAACTTGCCGATGACAGGGGCTCGTTTCAAAAACGAAACAACGACCGGAAAGAAATCCCCGAAAAGATTGATGAAACCAAACGCTTCAATCGCCATACCAATCACTGGCAACCCAAGTAACACAATAGCCATACCGACAAAGAAAAACACTGACGCTTTTGCTTTCCGTTTTTGAAAAAAGAATTTGACAGACCGCGTCGGTCCGATGATCAACATAACACCAGATAGATACAAAATATTACCCATGGCAAGCAGTTTTTTGTCGAATAGTAGAAGTACGCCAAGTAACGAAAATGCCAGTCCGAACGCTGTCAGTCCTATACCTATCTTCCGCACATCCGTGATGGCGAAGGGTGTAGACATCTTTCCATCAAAAACTTTGTAATACAGGTCTGTAGTTGGCTTGCTTAGATAGATCCGAACAGTTGCAGTTAGCTTTCCAGATCCATTGGAATACGTCTGCTGTCACTTCGACAGAGGAAAGAGCAGGAATGTCGTTTCAGCGCTGGCCATAATACACTTATCCAATCAATAATCAATCCATAAATTTCAATTGTTTCTGTCCACCTTTTCTCCCCTTTCATACCAAATGATACCATATGCAGTTATTGAATGATAACTGTTAATGCAGGGGATGGATCTAATGCAACACGTGTCATTCTTATCCAGTAACACAAATTTTATTTTGAACTCTGCTCAACATGGACGGCCCCCCCCGCCCGTTGTCCCCAACAACCCCATCTCGGGGAACACACCCACAGACTGTTTTTCACACCACCCAATCAATAATCAATAATCAATGTCTTGGCTCTGGTCAACTCCTCCACCTGAGGACGAAGCATCTTCGTCCGGCGCCTACGCTCCACCATCCTTTGACACATCTTTCGGCGATGCCAAACCCACAACGTCGGAAGGGACAGATGCTTTTGGTTCTGCGTTCACAGACGATGTCGACATATCACCACCTGAGAAGGACAATTCTCGTGCTTCAGACCCTTTCCTCTCGTCATCTTCACCATCTTCTATCCCTAGCCCTGCCACCATTGACTTTTCATCATCTTCTTCACCATCTTCAATCGAACAACAACCACCATCTATAGATTTCTCCACTATAGGCCGTATCAACCCATCAGTTATATCTTCAAATCCTGCATTTCAAACACCGTCCGTCGATTACGTGTTCGCAGATGATTACAAAGATATGCGTAAGAAATCTCCAGCGGAACAACTTACGTTCCTCACAGGCTCTTCCTACCTTCTAGGCAGTATTGCTGGGGCCTCTATGGGTATGGCGCAAGCTATTCCAGAATCGGCTGGGAAACCCGCACGTTTACGTATCAATGCTGTACTAAATGCTGTGTCGAAGCGTGGAATTTCCTTAGGAAACGGTTGTGGTATATTGGCACTCGCATTTTCTCTATCAGAGTCGGCTCTCTATAATTACACACATGATGAAACTGTTACCAATTATGCGGCTGCTGGGGCAATGGCTGGCGCCCTGTTCAAAAGTACTAGAGGTGTTCGTACTGCAGGCATTTGGGGTGCTGGCGGAGCCGCCCTCGCTCTGGCCACTGTATATGCAAGTCGAAAAGGTTATTATGGACGGGGTCTTCAAGGGGTTTTGTAAATAAACTAAAAACTTTCTATCGTCCTCTTTTGAAACGTTCGACATACTAAACAATGGGGATAGATTATTTGTCTTTACAATTTTGAACTTT
>JAULBU010025377.1:0-17947 GCA_032358235.1 Odonthalia washingtoniensis
GATGTGAAGTGAACTCACTTCAGCACGTATTTATCGAAACATTCGTCTAAGGCCTACGTCACGAAAAAGTTAAGGAGGAAGAGATCATCAGAAGAACAATTAATCAAATTGGGAGATACAAGTGACATACTAGAAACGCAATAATTTGGAGGCAGGAGAAGGGGGATTACGACAGTTATTACTCTTAAAAGACATAAAGGGATTTTGAAAATCTGACATCTAAACCACTTACAAATATTGGCTCCCTCCGTTCAGGGAAATGCTTCACCCTAGCCCCAGAAAATGGCCACCTTCTTAAAATAGAGAATTTAACCCGAGGGAATTCAACCAGATGATACTCTGGAAGCAGTTACATCCGAGATTGTGAATCAAAAATCAATAATAGAAGTCGAAAAGTGTGAGCCTATGGATAGTTTTACTTATCCCAACTATTCGAATGATCCAGATCCAATTGCAAAAGGGGCGTCAAAGGCTCAGGAGATTGCACACCACTTGTAGTTAATGCAATATTCCCAAGGAATATTTTCAGCATATAAGAAGTCAATGATGTGAGCGGAAAGTTTATGGCAAGACTTAATTACAGCGTTCAGACCTTATACGCTTCGTATTTGGCCAATAAATGTAGTGATCGAGTATAGGGATTTGTCGATACGGCAAGGAATACTTATAGATCCAAACAGAACGAGAGGTCCGATATAGACAATCGTAGATATCCTGCATATAGAGACGCATATTAACTATAAAATAGATGTTAGTAATATAAAATCCCTTCAAATACCTAGATTGAAGATTCCTGAAGAAACGGAAGATGCCCGAAACATATCTATGAAAAGACCTGAAGAAAGTGGAGACTTCCGATTTAGAACACGGAAGGGTGAGAAAAATAATAACTCTGGGTACAACCAGAAAACGTATCCAGTGTCACTCAAGATGGAGGTGAGAGAGGATAAAATGAAAACAGACGACAATTATGAAGGGTCATCATCAGACGGGGATGAAAGATGGAGATATTAACAATTTCTTTAGAGAAAACCAACAGTGAGGCACTAAAAATCCACAATAGTCCCAAAAATAGAAACCAGGATTCAAGTTATTGAAATACGGAAAGCCAAATAGGAAGGGGTGTAACGACAATAATTAAGGAGTATGTGGGTTAACCAAAATTCTCGGGACTATACGACTAAGACTTGGAAAACACCGTAGAATTGTATTTGAAAACTGCACGGAACTGCGATGCCACAAAAGAGGAGAAAATGAAGACCAGGTTCACCATGTTAAGAGGTGATGCGAGGTCACTTTTACAAGGAAAGGAAAGGGTTGCATAACATTCGAGTAAGGGGTCGATCTGCTTAAAAGTTGGTTTATTTCAACTGAGAAGGAGTCCAGACTGGTAGCAGAATGTCATACAATGATGCTAACTGATGCGATGAGAGACCAACCTGATGCGTCTGAAGCATCGGTATTTAGTGGATTTGTAGAAAAACTTATGAGTTTATAATACCATTTACATGAATATTACCACACCGATAGGTATCTCAGAGACAGTTTGATGAACGCTGTAGACATTACATACATAAATGATTCACCAAAGGACTGGGAGCCACGGAAAGCACACCAGTTTGTTAATCGAGTAGCTAAACGAATATCTGGGAGAAGGAATACGCCAGGCGCAACTTTGGCATTTGTTACCGGAGGGAATATCAAGAATAAGAACCAGATGGGACACCCAGGATTGATATATCACCGGCCAAAGTTATGGTGGAGAGGCAAGAAGGAGAGTGAAAAGGTATGACCAAGGAGGCAATAAACAAGACAAGGCAGGAGGCCATGGAAATTATTACCAACGCCGTTCAGATCGAAAATGCAAGAACCGTATACTAGCATCCAGCTGGTTGAGAGGCATGAAAGGTTGATTTGTATGTACCGCTACGCAAACTAAAAACACCTGAGGGAGGATGTAAAGCCTGTACCAATAAACTGAAACAGCAACACTCAAAATCACTCATATCAGTCGAAGACGTAGCGTACATCACCTTGATGTGCAATGAGAAACGGAAATAAGAAGAAGACTCAGAATATGTACAATGGGCTGAAGAGAACTATAATGAAGATGACACAAAAGGAGATTTGGAGTATGTAGCGGAAGGTGATATGAGATACTTGTAGATAAAGCTAAGTGATTCTACTTTTGTACACATAATTTCAGTATGGTAGAGCAATCCTACTGCCATACAAGTCATGAACTCATCCTTTTTTGTTGGAAAGATAAATCCATTCAAGGAAATACGTATTGATGCCTGTTGTAATGTCAAAAGTATCATCTGAAAAGCCCAGTACCAGGCCTATCGTTCGGAATTCGGAGTGATGAGTGCTATAGACCACCAACCATCAAGGCAGTGAAAGGAATAGGGGGATGCCAATTACTCATTACCTCAGTTTCCATACAAATTCCCTTTAAAAGTTTAGGGTTGAATATCGAAGTAGAGTTCATCGTGTTAGAAGGTACTGTACCTACCTTGATGTTGATGAAAGACATGATCGAGAGTGGCTTATATTTAGCATACAAAACATATATATCAGTTTCCCGGGAAGGAAGAAGAATTGAAGTTGGAGAATTTCTTTCTCATCCACAAATGAACACCATCTGATTTACCATATGCGTTGTACACCGAGACAGAAATTAGGATTATACACAAGTTTTTTGAAAATCCTTCCATAAGGTGCAACTGAGGGACGGTTGCAAAGAGCAAGGAAGGGAGAATTAGACTCAGAGACGAGAGACACCATCCAAAAGATATCACCAGAATGTAGGTCATGTGCGGTACACGCCAGGTCTCCAAAAAAGTTCAAGCTAACAGTCGGAACTGTTGGACTGTGATTAAATCATAGTGTACAAGTACATACAATGTTTCTAAAATAGAAGCCAGTAACCCACATGATAGACCTAACCACGAACTTCTGCGCAGCCATTTTTCTCCGTTCAACGCCAATAGCTGAAGTATGGAGCACGATGAAGGGATTATGAAACCTAGTCTTTGTCGGCCCACCAGACCACATTTCCGTAGACCAAAGATCAAAATATGTCAGTAAAAAAATACGGGAAAATTCGAGTCTTCAGGGGTTACTTTACACCAGGAACGAGTGGAAAACTCAGGAACAATCGGTTCGGTGGAAAAGTACCATGCCCCACTTTGATCCACATACCAAAAGATAGGAATGGAATTAGAAACGACACTACTGATGTAGAATGCCTGAGAATGGCTGTCCTTTCCGTAAATCACACCATGGGACCATAAGAATTATGTCCTATACTGTTAGTGTTTGGTGTGATACCACGGCCTGCCCGAGCATCACCATCTATAACAAAAGTTGATAGATCAAAGACCGTAGACAGTACAATGATTGGGGTGTAGATGTAGTAGACACGGCGCAGGATCGCGTTCGGATTAAAAACATCTGTTGACTCAAAAGGAATTGAGACATAGGCAGAGGTCGGGACCTCATAGCAGGATCTAAGGTGCTGGTATATGTCCATTCCCGATGTGAATCGAGAGGTGAGGCGAGCCATTTGTGTCAACGATGATGGAAATATGTTGATATGACAGATGATGAAAGGATGATGGCAATATGTCAGTGGTGAACGAGGACGAAAGGACGATGTTAGTTATGTATGTTAGATATGATGATAATCAAATGATGAGAGGCTATTTATGATGATAATAAAGACGAGGATATGATAGTTATAATGATGATAAAGTGATGCATAATAGAATATGCGTGAAAATATAGAAGATGAGGATATGATCGTTATGATGACGATAAAGTGATGCATAATAATATATATGACGAAGATGATATAATAGATGATGATTATAATATATATGTCGAGGATGATATGATAGTTGATGATGCATGATAATATAAACGAAGATGATGATATGATAGTTGATGAAGGACAAGAAAGATGGATGATAATAACAATATGATGGTGAGGATGATGATGAAAAACAATGATACATGACATAAATATAATGGAAACTCAACGGATGAAGACGCAGGAAGCACGGCAATAACAGACAATAATATGCAGAGTGACACACCGCTACGATATAGCGAAAAGGGGAACAACGCCACGAGGACGTTAAAACAGGAATAGGTGCGAGATGGATGAAAAGACGTTAAGGTAACAAGACCAGAGAAGGAGAGGAATATAGACAGGGAGAACGCAGACACGATGATACCGCACTTAGGCACTTTAGTAACCACGTGTATTGGACTCCACCCATACGGTAACGACCTACAGTGCACCTCACCCCCTGCTCTCACAATGACCACCTATTTCTGTATTTTACAGCAAGTGTAATTTTCTGGATTTTCAACAAAAGCGTACAGTGGAAACCACATCCCGTGTCATCACATGCTTAATTAGAACCATGTTTTCTGTTACCCTCAACGACTTTCACACGTGTATTAATTCATTTGTAGATAATGACGCATACAAGTACCGCAGCTGAGTTCTTCATCAAAACTTAATAAAGAAGTCAGATATTACCAGACAACAAATTAACGAAATTGAATCTCAGACCGGCGGCCCAGCCAAATACGCACCAAGTCGATTAATCACCGACTTTGAATGCAGAGTGGTCCCCACGCGCACCCGCCGCATGCTTTTATCACCCCAAATCTTCCAGTTGAACAGGATACTGAAGCATCCTCGACTCGATATCCGCAACGGTACTGTGTAGTATCAGGATTAAAAACACTACCGAGACTTTGTAAGTCACGGCTACTTCGTCAAACTACTACCTGGATACTGACAATTGCTATTTCCAAACCTTGCTATTCTATTTTCTATTTCCTATTGGTACTCTCACTTTAATATATTTTTTTCCTCGATAAAGTTTTGCTTTATTTAGAATACTGGCTACTTGGACAGTTTAAACTTTGACCGGCAGAAGATTGACTCATTCAGCAAGAAGCAAAAGAAACAAAGGAAAGAGCAGTAAAAATGGAGAAAGGCCATCCAACCCTTTTCTGGGGAATCCACCAAGCTCTGGCACTGAAGACGCAATCACTCCCATAAAAGAGAAGGAACCAATACCACCATTTACCACAGAACCAGACCCACAAGGGGATTCAGGTACCGAACCAGGGACCCCATATTCCGAGGCAACAGCTCATCCTATCTCAACTAGTAGCCCAATATAACAGCAAGGGAACGGTAAAACGAATAACGATGACGCAAAACCTTACTCAAATGTCACAGATGACCCAGACCATATCTCTGCTGACGTGTCACCAAATGAGAAAAAAGAACAACAAAGGATGCTCCAAGCATACGGCCTGGAGATTTTGGAACATAAAAAACAAACAATCTGCGAGGGGAGGATATGTGGTTCGAATTCATAACCTCGTTCAGGCCCCATACTATAAAATCACGGGGAAGAACGACCTTGGTCAAATCGGTGGAGTTCCCCCTGGAAAGAGATGTATTTGTTGAAAAAAGTAGACGTATCTGTAAAACATTATTTCTGATAGATATCATATACCGAGAAGGCCACATAAGAAACACTTCATGTACAGAAAAGGGCACCCCTATACAGACATCCTCGAAGCTACAGGCCTGCAGAACCACATAGGCAGATAACTATCGGGTGAACTTCAAAGGGCCTCACGTACATCCATCCAGATCTAACTTGATGCCACAAAACCCAACCCCCTCGCCGCTACATAACGACCAAGTAAAAGGCTTACCACCAAAGGAAGCTGATCCATTAAAAATGACCCAAGGCCATAATCCACCAAGCGATAAGGGAGCTCGGACGACAAAAGTGAAGGAAGGGATAGAAACAGATGGAGTAAAGAGAAAAAGGAACCAAAGGACGAGCTATATAGGACAAATGAGCCATATAACTCCCAGTCGAATAGTAGGAATTATGGGGACGACAAGAAGCGACTTGGTATGAACGGGCTAATGTGGGCATTTATTGGGAAGTCCACATTTTAGGCTAGTTGGGATGAGGATTTGGATGCGTGCCTAAGCATATTGGAAACGTTATCGACTATGTGTGAGGTCACACTCGAAGAAAAGGTCAAAGCAGTTCAAGTAATGCTGACAGGCGATGCCCTCAACTATTACGCAAGTAATGTAATGGGCTGTGGTGACTTCTACGTAGCCATGGACCGCCTCTACCATTGGTATAACAGCGACGACTGTAAGTCCAGAATATTGACAAAGTGGCAGTCGATAACACTCTTCACCGCTACGTCTGAAGAGCAAGAGGAATCGGAAGTTACGGTAATTGTGAACTCTGCAGCAACGTTGATGGCACTCCAGAATCAATTGGAGACGATCTATCACGATGATCACTCTCAACGAGACCGCCTGCTCACGTTGATAGAAATACCCGAGATACAAGCAACTCTTTGATACAGGCTTCTTAGAACATCCCAACAGGCCGTCAATAGGATCTCCAACCAGTTTAGCGATAAATCCCAGACTGCTTGGAGCAGCTCAGAATGCGTGTCGGAGAAGCGATCAGATGAGGCACAATATTCCCTGGGAAAGTCATATGAAGGTCAAGCCAGAAACCTCACTAAGAAGCCATGGGCAAATAACCATCAATCATCACGCAACGCTCAACATCAATCTCGAAAACCTTACGAGCAACGAAGAATCAGCCCGATGTGGATGCGAGAGGTAAAGGGATGTTTTGTGTGCGGCACCGATGACAGGGAAAATACCCGCCACAATCGGGAAGAAGTAACCGCTGCAATAGATAAGCTCAAATCTAAATACAATAGGGCCATGCTGACGGTTGAGGACTTGGAATTTGTTATGGACATGGTGTACACAGGCGATGAGATATATTCGGAAAATGTCGACGTAAGGTGAGTTGAAGATCATGACGGAATGGATGGGGATATGGAATTTATGGCAAGATACAATGCGGCCACCGTAGAGAAGGCTTTAGCTAATAATGCTTATTTCCAGGGAAGGATAATCGACAATGATTCAGCTTCTCTGTTGCTACTAATGAGCAACTTATTGAAGGACCATACAGGCTCCAAGTTGAAAGGTGTGACGATAGATACAGAGGCCAACCGAAAATTTGTAATGAGAAAGATGCAGTATGAGGCATACGAAAGTGAGTTTGGGAGAATAATCAAGTTGAGGCCACCGAAAAAGAGCCTGAAGGGAATTTGGGGAAACAGTAACGTACTTGGACAGGCAACAATACAGATCTCGTTCAAGAGTCTAACTTTAATCATCGATGTCGATTTCAAAGTTATTCGGGAGAACGTACCATCTCTCCTTTCCCATCGAGACATGATAATCAACGGTTTAGGCATAAGTCTACAAGGACAATATATGTATATAGGACATCTAAAGCAGGCACTATCACTTGAAAACTATTTCCTGGTGCAAAAATGGACAGCTGATTTCATACCATTTGTCCTCTATACGGAACAAGAATTAAGACGGATCCACCAAGGTTTCGGCCACCCCAGTATAAGTTCAACGTAAAAGATGTTCAAACGAGCAAACTCGTGGAACTAAGGACAAGGATATTTACAGAGCTCAAGACGATCGCTGCGCATTGCAAAATCTGTAGAATCAATTCATCAACCCCGCGCCGCTTCAAACTGACAATAGGCACGGAAGACCTACACTTCAATCACAAAGTTGTAGTAGACACCATGTTCTTGAATAATCGTCCGGTAATCCATCTCGTGGATGAATGCATGCATTTTTCAGCAGCGTGCTTACTGAAAACCCAATCGACTAATGAGATATGAAAATGCATTTCAAGACTGTGGTTCTATTCCTATATGGGTCCACCAGACTACCTCTCGGTCGATCAAGGAACAGAGTACATACCGCAGGAAATGCGGTTCAAGGCCAACACTACGGGGATTATATTAGAAGAGGCACCCATTGAATATCCAGGGTCCATTGGGGTCGTCGAACGTTACCACGATCTACGCCGCGCAGCGTACAACGAGTTTCGTAAATCTCTAGGAAGGAAGGACTACTCTGATGAAAACTGCTTAATAACGGCCGTCTCCTCCCACAACGCTACTATATTATCAGAAGGTCTGTGTCCCATGATGATCATATTTGGCGCCATACCCAGCACCGCGCGGATAACACCCTCTCACTACCAACTGGAGCGCCAAATATCAATTGAGAGAGCCAAAGTTGCAGTCGTCAAGGAACAGACAGGAAATGAGAGGTTTCCATGAAACACTCGTCATGTCCAAAGGGGAGAGAAATGTCCCAGAAGTTGCTAGATCTCCCTGCAGGATCCCCTTTGTTGGTATATCGTACTACGACTAAAACGTGGGAAGGACCATTCCGATATATTTCAACCGAGGGAGAAAATTTCAATGTCCAGCTCAAACATGGCCGCAGTATCTTTTGCACAACCTGCGAAAAACCCCTAGTAGCACCTCAGCATGATATCAAAACCACCACTGGGCTATTTACGGACAAACCAGATGACGACGTACAAGCCGCTATGCTAACATGGAGGGATAAAGAAGGTATGACAGACTTGGGTAACGAGCCAAGAAATCTCGTAATAAAGGAGGGTTCTATAGAAGAAAGAGCATTAGAAGACTCAAGACAAAGCGAACTGCCGGGATTAATGGATTTTGAGACGGCAGAATCCGGCGGACTCTCCCACAACACCTATACTAAAACCGAATCACCACTCATCAAGGTCATGAAAGACAACCGTTTCGCGATCCAGCCTCAGACATGGGCTGTGTCACACAAACAGAAATAATCCCAGTGTAGATTCCAGATGTGAATCGAGAGGTGAGGCGAGCCATTTGTGTCAACGATGATGGCAATATTTTGGTGTGAAAGATGATGAAAGGATGATGGCAATATGTCAGCGGTTAACGAGGATGAAATGAAGATGTTAGTTATGTATGTTAGTATGAAGATGAAAAAATGACGTACTAATATACATGAACTACTTATAAACCTGTAAAATTAAACCCAAGTCATTGGGTATCTCCTCTTAACTGCATATCAAAACATGTAAATTAGCACAGTAAGTCATTCTAGACTACTGTATAATGGCGCGCATCCATTCACATAAATGACACTAAACAACGTCATCATTTCCTAAAGTGATTCGTCAAGTGTACTCGACACTCTAAAGTTCTTACTTTGTTTGCGACCATAGACCAACAGACAGGTTCTAAATCCACTACTGAATCCTGCATTAACTTCCACAATTCAGTCTCATCATTGACCAACTGCTTTGATAACGGGTCTGCGCGGTTGCTTCTTTTTGGTATCCAAGCTAAGTTAGCCAACTCCCAGCGCACATAGGACTAATTCAAAGCACTTATATCTATTTGGAATCTCTTTTTCGTCGTCTTATCGTCTTTTGTGACCTCGTCAAAGACTGTCTTGCTATCGACATACGCCACAAATAATACTTTCCTGTGTAATATGTCTTCTGACAGGTTTTTGGTCGCGAATCTGTTATATAATCCAAGAATTAATAAGTGAAAATCAAACGACATTACATTAAATTCCTAGCATAACTTTATATTTGTCAATCCTACTTCTTTTGTCCTGCGTAGATGCATGATTGTCTTTCTCAAGATAGTGAATTCCTCTGCAGTTTTTGGATCAGAACCTGGTGCTATGAATTGCACACTGGCACATACACCACGACGGGAGTTTACACCGATGTATTGTATCATGACCCTCTGAATGATGAATTAAGCTTGGATATTTGGTATGGTAATCTTTTCGATCTTGTCCGACTGCTTCACCCAAACTCTCCCATCCACTGATCTTGTTGTCATTGAATCATTGAAGTTTATTGATTTCGCTTCTAGGGATATTCTTGATTTTTCCTTAAACTGGCGTTCTTCGTCCTTTTCTTCCTTGAGAAACTCCTCCGATGCTATTCCAAGACTATCATCTACTTGTAATATTAATATTCCGCCCAAATTTCCGTGTTTTTCATGTCTGACCAGCATGAATGGGTCCATCAATGCTTTTGTCATCCCGAGGCGTCCAGTGTAGTTATCGAGATAGATAATATACCAATATAAACCGCTGTCAGGATAGTTGTCGAACGACTTTTAAGACGGTCCCTTCTGGCAAGTTCTTTTCAGACGGAGCGCTGATGTAAACATCTCTTTCTAGATCGAGATCACTTTGCATGTATACCTGGGTGATATATCTTGCTTATATTACTATGGTGTCCAAAGATGCTGCGAGGCTTAACAATAACCTTTGAGAAGACCGCTGGATTTTCGGTACCCACGTTTCCATACTTCTAGATGCCTAATCAGAGTATTTTTGATCTACCAAGCGTGATTTACGACGTGAGCCATCTTCTACCTTCTTAATTACCACTATGATCCTCGTACCAAATATCTTGACACCCTTCAGTACTTCCTTATAACTATCCGCGATGAATGTTCCATTCTTCAACAGTCCTTCCAACTCATGTCGGAATTTTGTGAAGCCGTCTTTATTGTAATTTCCTTTCTTCTTCACATCAAGTTTATGTCCCTTCGTTAACATCGCTGCCGTTGATAGTTCTTTGTCTACTTGTTATTTCATATCCTCATCCATGTCGACATTTTGAAGCAATTATCGTGTGCACGGTTTGACACAAGACGATCGGTATATACTACTACCTGTCTTTGATTGAAAAAGACTGCCTCCCCATCAATACTTATGTAGGCATAGGTTCATTGAAATTGCTTACTTTTGAGCCTGTATATCAGAACCTTCGATCTTGCTGGTAATGATCTCAGATTTTCTGATGACTCTATTTCTTCTGGCCCACCCTTTGTTGTCAAAATAAATGCTATTCTTCTCCTCGCGTGTTCCTTCTATATCTCAACCATCGCTACTACAATTGCACGTGATCGCTCCACTTGATTTATGGAAGGTGGTTTTCTGGCGGGGCGTGGAATTACGTCGAATACTGGAAAGGTGGGGCATATAACTTCTGTTCCTATGGTTGCATTCAATGAGAACACGGCCATCTTCAAACATTCTGCATCTACTTCCTCACGGCCTAGGTCTGCTCTGATCTTCAAGAATGCTGCTCTTAGCGGAGCTTCTCTTAGCGGAGCATGATATCTCTCAGACATACCAATAGTTCCTGGGTTTTCAACTGGGGCTTCATAGTGCATTACACCTGCTGTTTCGAGATTCTGCCTCATTTCTTTACTGTTGAAATTTGAGTCTTGCCCTACAGTTAGGTGGTCAGGTGGTGCAACATAGACGAGGTTCCAAAGATTTTGTATAGTTTTCCAAACCTCTGCGGCGGTTTGGTTTCGGAGAAATGTTGCTACACTAAAATGCGTCGCTAGGTCTACCATATGGAGGATTGGTTTTCCTTTGATGAACATTGTATTTACTTGCACGCTATTGTTGAAACTCAACCCGCTCGTACCAACCGTCACCTTAAACCATCTTGGTGCCCTAACATTCAATCCACATGGTTTACATTGGTCCGTGATCTTCTGAATCGTGTCTCCGTTTCTTTAATCTAACGTTCCTCTATTGGCTCTCCTCACCACCCCTCCGTCGCACTCACCCTTCGGGTGGCCAAATGATTTGTGGATATTTCTGAGTTCTGATTCCGTGTAGAGCCCAAATTGCATATCAAATGGCGACTATTCGTGCACCAAGAAATAGTTTTCAAGATTTAAGTGTTGTTTCTTCTTTTCCAAACTAATGAATCGGCCTTGGACACTAACATCCAAACCATTGGTAAGCAAATATTTCATTGACATTAACGTTGGTACCGGATCCATTAATATGATAAAGTTTACGTGGATAATCAGCACGAGTTTGTTAAATGGGATTTGTATGGATGCTGCACCAACAGGGATTTGTACACCGCTTATTCCAGTTAATTTCTTCCCACTTGGTGGTCGCATTGCTTTCTCTAATCCAAAGCCGTCACAATATTCCTCATACTGCCCGAGTGATATTATACTTCTCATATTGCAGCATGTGTCAATCTTTATTCCTTTGAATCTTCTTGGTTTTTGCCCTATGAATTTGGAATGCATAATCTCAATCTCTGTCTTCTTCGTGCTGGGCTTGGAGATGCCATGTAAAAACACTGAGTTACTCTGTCTTCGTTCAAAATATATCAACCCTGTATTTGAAACAAATGAAAAGCTATTTTAGCTATCGTTACTATTTATCTTGTCCTCCGCCCATTGAGCATTTACGACACCATCTTCATCTGAGAGTTCCGCATCAAGGTTGTTGTAAAATAGACTACTTCTCCTACCACAATTAGCGCCTTCGGGTGTTGTCTTTTCAATTTATCGATGGCTACTGCGATCTATTACTTCGTGTAATTCTCTCTTTCAAGGTGGTATTTGTGGCATAAAAAACATCCCTTAACTCCTCAGAGCCAGCTCGAGCTCAACCATCAGTTTCAGGGTTTCCATTACCTTTATCGTATGTGGATATTCTTCCTTGTTTTCGTTTCCAATTTTGCCTCTTCTGATGTCCATTGCGGTAGTTTTCACTCCTCATCTGGCCTGACCCTCATAGCTCTGGGCGATACTGTACATCACCTCGCCTTTATCGTCATCCTTGAAATCGTCATCGTATCCTTCTGCATGAGCCACGAATACTTGGTTCAACAGTGTTGACTTTTGATCAGAAAGTCTGTTAGCTACTAGATTGACCAGCTTATGGCCTTTTTTGACACTCAGTCTTTCAGGGAATTACTAATGTTTGAAATATCTACTGCTGTCATTAGTCTGTCTCGTAGATACCTGTCCGTGTGGTAGTCTTCATGGAGCTGGTGCTGAAGACTCATGAGTTTATCTACAAATGTACGGAATAATGTTTCCTCCGGATCATCTGGTTCGTCCTTCAGTGCGTCCGTGAGACTCATTGCATGCCATCTGCGAGAAGTCTTGATTCCTTATCTGTTGAGTTGAACCATGTTCTAAGTAGGTCCACACCGTCTCCGAATGTTGAACAAGTCTTTCGTTTTCTCTCGAGTAATGTTCTCTCATTTCCTTTTACCATTATGAACATGGCATTTCTCTTCTCTTCGGGTGTGGAGTCACAGTTCTCAGCAGTTTCCAAATATAAATCTACAATGTTCTCAAGATTTTCATCGTATATACCTGAGAATTTTTGTTGTCGCTCGTATGCCTTTATCATTGTGGTGAAGCCTCTCACTCTTTGGCTTTCAGAATTCTAGTAACTAGATCCCGACTGGTTGTTTTGTGGTCTCACCTGTATATGTTCTTGGCCTTTTGGTATGTGATTCTCTGGTGGGTTCTTTTCCTTGGGTGCTTGTTGTTACTCTATTCTTCTGATGATGATCCATCATCATCTGGGTCGTCACGTTCTATATTCCTCTCGAGTCCCTGCACCTTTCTATCTCCTAGATTACCATCAGGATCACCCTTATTGTCATAGTTTATTTATCCTTGATTCGATTCTTCTTTTAAGTTTGGTTCTTTCCATTCCGATTTGTCTTCCTTTTCAATCTCGCCTTCACTTTCCTGAGTTTTGGCGGGTTCTAAACTTTTTATTTCGATTCGAGTACCTTCAGTTCGGATCTTTAGGTTTATGAGGATCTCTCTATATAGTATGTCCACTATCATTTCTGATGGTTCTTTTGTTCTAACGGGTTCAATTCATATCCCTCTTTGTGTCGTTAAGTACCTCCATTCGAATGTTGTGTGTCTTGGCCAGATCCGAATTGTATGCGCCTGAATGCAGTAATGAAATCCTGCCATAGAAATTCACCCCATCTTGGATTTTTGATATGCCAAGTACATGCTATGGCTATATTATTTCACCTGTGCTTTATGTATCGCAATTTTAGCTTTCGAAGAATTTCTAGGAATGAGGTCTGGATCATCCGAGTAGTTCGAATACGGGATTGAGTCACGGGACTCTATAATTCCTTTCTTTTCTTCAATTTCTTCATAGGTCAACCTGTCTTTTATTGTGAGGTTTTCTTACTGTCCTGGAATTTTATTTGACTCTCCTTGGTTCTTTTCTTTTTCCTCGTCCGGAATTTTTGTATTGGACTTTAGTAAAGGCTTACATGATCTTAGCTTCGATGATGGTGTTAATGGATTAGGAGTCATATTTGCATATTTGCCTTTCGGCTTATTGAAGATATAGCTGTCATGAGTCCTGCTCCAGATAATCTCCCGAATGGCGTTTTAATCTCTCTTCCTATTGCTCCTGCTTGTCTTTCTGCTTACTTTTTTTCGGTAATTCACGGAGATCCTACATCTGCGTTTTGATATAGTGTGCTGACGATGAGTCTACTCTCCTTAAACACTGTCTATCGACTCTCACAGTAATTATTGTGGCTGTCACTAACTGTGGTGTCGCGATTAGGAGTTGGTTTCAATTGACCCCTTCGTGCTACAACAGGCGCCTGTCAGCTGAGCCTTGTACTCATCGGTACTCGATGCTCCTTCCTATTATTGTACCTGAATGAGGTAATGACGGTGGAATTACCTGGTTGATACTCGCGCGTCGTGTTGTTGATTTGTTCTCTATTCGTAACTTTTATTTCTCCTCCAGCACAATCGTTCGGATCTCGGGTGTATAAGTACAGATGAAATGCACTTTAAGAACTCGGTTCCCAACACGTGTAATTATTTCTCTTTTGAATCGCTACCATAACTTGTAAATAATACGTTCGGTTCCACCAAAGTGGTTGTATCCCTATTGCATCTAATAAATGAACTACTTATCAACGTGTAAAATCAAACCCAAGTCACTGTGTATCTCCTCTTAACTGCATATCAAAACGTGTAAGTCATTCGAGACTACTGTATAATGGCGCGCATCCATTCAAGTTAATGACACTAAATAGCGTAATCATTTCCTAAAGTGATTCGTGAAGTGTACTGTCATGTGTAGGCTTCCCTATTGGGTTGCGGTTATAGGAGACAAAATTTCAAGGATTCCTTTTCCCACTTCCCTATTTAAGTTATCCCCTTCTTGTCACAAACAAACGTTCTCACCTATTTCTCGACACCTGCATATAGACATAAACGGGCTACGCGAATCACACGAAAAAGAAGAGTTAATGAAGTTAGGATGGATTCCAAGTGAGGCGAATCACGAATATTAGTTGACAAAACCACTTGCGACCACCCGGGCTCCACTGTGGAATAGATTGACGAAGGTAAAGTAAATTTTGATCCAGGAGGTTGGTCAGTTTCGAACAAAATGAAGTCACTTGAGTATCGAGAAAGTTATGAATGCATTTCTATCCAATCTGATAAGGGTACGAAGTAAATGATACGGGTAAATACTAATGGTAACGAGAAGTACACTACACATGCTAAATGAAAAAGGGAGACGAAGGATTACAGGTGTAATGAGAACTCCTAGGTGGCCAACTCCATATAGTGTCAAGTACATGTTTAGTGTATGTGGGTTACAGTTTGGAGTGAATTACATCTTTCATTTTTCAGGTGGATTACTCGGTTTTAGGAGAGTGGACCTACAGTAGTATTAGGATACATGACACATGATGGTTATCAAGCAAAATAATTTGGTTTACCATTATGTTTGAATATTGCTAGATTGATTATGTATGACATGACAAGAGACAGTTGCACTACAAGTGGATCTGTTCTAGGCAATGGCCAGACACGTTTCCACATATATTTATGCATGATGGAATTTGTGATTACTGGACGGGGAGAAGAAGGTCAGAATTAAGTAAAACACAACACGATACAAGGGAATGAACACAGTTTATCATACCAGCCACCCAATACATGTGAAACAGGAAGCGAACATCTTGTGATGACACCACACGAGGCTGAGTAGTCAGAAAAGTCGTCGTCACATTGATCCTTTGTTTTACGAACAGCTACTAGTCGCTGAATCAGGGCTTGGGACACAACCACATAAATTGTGTGAGTAGTCGATTGTACGTGTAAAAAGAAGTGAAGTGAACTCACGTCAGCACGTATTTATCAAAAATTCGTCTAGGAATTACGTCAGAACAAATTCAAGGAGGAAGGGATCAACAGGAGAACAATCAAGAAAGAGAAGCGGGGGAAACAAGGGAAAGAATAGAATCGCAATAATTTGAATGCAGGAGCATGGGCGCTCGACATTATTGTAGGCACATAACACAGCGTTGGATAAGTTCGATAAATGGTAAACTATATCAAAAAAGATATTGCTTATTTTTATTCATTCTACCTCTGATTTATATTATATAACATCATAGAGTGAACATGTATCAATTATTAAATTCCTAATAATCATTCTAGTTCTTCTTTTGGAAATTACTATTTGAAATAGAGTGAGCACGAAATAATTATTTCAACATTCTTAATAATTATTAAATTTATTCTTTTGGACATTACCATTTCAAATAGAGTGAACACGTAATAATTATTTAGAACTAATTACTCCATTTACTTTGTACTAATTCATACAAGCTAAAATATAGTACTCTATTCTATCAATGCATTATAAATATTATCTCTATTTTCTAACCCAAATTCTTCTCAGAGTTGATGTAGGGAAACATTTTCCTGTCGAGATGCTCATGGAAGAAGTGGGGATAAGCATGGAAGAAACAAACCGGATAAAGTGAAGGAAGGCAATAGTTGGTCATGAACCATATACTATTAGGAAAGAACAGAAAACAGTATCATTGATTGCAATTGCTGATAGGCATAACACTATTACACGTTTACATTAGTGAACAGAACATCATACTAGGAAAAATATCAGACTACAGTACCTCATATCAGAAAGGAATATTACACTTGTCAGTGTCGGAAATTTAATCAAGAGGAAAAACTACGCGCGTAAAATACAGTACACTTCTGACTTATCCGAAAGGTGCTATTGTCATACCCGATGGCCATGGCCGAGTGGACAAACAATAAAAAGAAGTAACAAATATCGAATAATAAAACTCGAAATTCAACGGACGATTACTGATTATTCATCGACATGAGCTCTGACAACGACGTCACAAAAAGCCCCAGCGTGCGTCATTGGGAGAAACCCCCATTTGGCACAGGATGTGCCAGCTATCATAGACTATGGCGGCTAGTGTATTTAGATCGAGAATCCAGGATCGAAGCGTGATAAACAGTAAAAAGTGTCTCGCATAACTCGATCAATTAGATTTGTTTAGAGGGAGGGGGCTACCTACCAATATAAGTGGATATACAAATAATTATGGACATAACGAGTAAGTATTAACGAAGGACAAAGCAGCACTAATGAAGGATGGGGGAGGATTTATCAAAGAACAGGAGTAAGATTGAAGGTAGGCGAAATGTAGTTCATTGAACCACGAAAAAGTGTAAAACGAGAGGAGCCACGTGAGTGCAGGAGAACCAGGCTCAACACTCGGAATGTTTGGTTTCAGATACATCTTCAAGTTTCAAACTTAGATTAGCAGTAAACTTAGTTATTTGCCATGATTCGGTTTGAAAATCGTCTTTTTGCGGATCATTTAAATTCACTTTGCCAGTAATCCAGAATATTTTGTTAACAACAGTTTTGAACTCAAACCAAATTCAGGTGGTATTATCGATGTTAACACATAGAGACGATCAATTCGTGCGAAAGACGATGTTGTTTCTGTTTATGAATGATGTTATCACTATTGGTAAATTTAAATGATAATGATGATGTTCTTGATGATGATAATGATGTGGTTATTGATGAAAGCTTATGAGAGGGGGCACACACCCGTCTGTTACGAACAAGAAGAAGTGGGAGTCATTGCGTCATACGCAAGGAGACGGTGAGAGACAATTGGGAATGGTGAGTTAGATAGATGAGGTGTATGTATGACAGAAGCAGAACAACTAGCGTACCAAATTGTAATTTCAAGGCCAGCTGTGCACTGTTGCCTGCGGGTATGCACGGTGCACGTTGTGGCACACGAGCCAATCA
>JAULBU010025388.1:0-17946 GCA_032358235.1 Odonthalia washingtoniensis
AGAGACAATAAAATTCGTGCGCAAGGGATGAAGGAGGAAGTGACGGTTGGCGTGATATGAGGATGGAGAAGTGGAAGAGAAGTTTTTATATGAAGACAATGAGAAGCTGGCGTGATATGAAGATGAAGAAGGAAGAGACGGTCGATTCGATGACAATGTGAAGAGACGGGTGGATAAGACGGAAGATACAGACGTTATGATGATGAATACATAAGAGACGAAGGAAGAAACGGACGTGATGATGATGATATGAAGAGAAGTGGAAGAGACGGACGTTATGATAAGGACGACACAAAGCGACGATAGAAGAGACGAACTACAAGATGTTAATATGACTAAAAGGATGATAAAAACATAAACACCTTACACCGTATGCACAACAAGTCATTCAAGTCATACTACTGCATAATCTACACAGTACCACCCACTACAGTATTCTCATGCAGAAATAAAATACACACGAGTGGAGAGACTCCCTCGATATTGTAGATGATGATAAGCCATAACACGTGTGTGGTACAGTACTTCGGGTTGATTGATTAACCTCGTTATCCCAAACGTGTACAGGAACATGCATGCTCACTACCTGCGAGACCGGATTCATTTAATTAGAATCAATTTTGCTTTAGCTATCCAACGAAAGAAAATGGCGATTTCTCATTACACGTGTTGATTCCCTCTCGTCGGAAAAGTCATTATACATACGCCATTCAAAATCGTGAACGAAATAATAATAAAAGCCTGTAGACATTATACGAAATTTTATTCATTTTTATAAGTACCAACATCTCAACCGAATCAGATAATTCTGATCCAAAATGACCTACAAAACCCACGGCCGCAGCGAGCTAATAATTCACCTGTGAAGCAAGAAGCGACTTAACGGTTGCTTTGTTAGACTTCAACACACGGGAGTCTTTCGGAGCTATTTAGCCATACCTCCCGGTGCATATTCTGTAAATATATTTAATCATATCAAGAAGATAGACTGAACTTTGCGCATATGACCGATATATATTATTTAATTGCATAACGTATATAATTAGCGATTTATAGGATCCTATCGAGAAACGCTTACATATTTCCTATTTTAGTTTGCCCAATTCGTTGTCAGAAATAACTTAGATATTGTTTTCCACATAATAAACCTAGGAGAGAGACGCGTTATATTTGATATATTTAATTCATTGATTTGCAGGTATACATCGACAATTCCCTTCGCTTGAACTATTTATGAACTTCCAGAAGTTGAAACAGTGGGGTTTTCCTGCACGTCTTTGAACAAAAAACCTGCCATTTGTTTTGCTATGAAAACAGGAGAAAATTATTTCACTGCATCATTATGTGAAGGTTTCATAAAGTATCTATCTGTTCACCCACTGGGTGAAAAGTTAGACTTGATGACTATGACGTGGTGGAATCACGTCATAGTCATCAGGTTGAACGAATGCATTAATTATGTTGTTGACCATTTCATCAAGAGAACCGTCTTTCTCTCTTTTTACAATGTTGTTAACATGTTCCTGTATATGATCATCATATTGGTTCGTTGAACAAACTGATGTGGTGATGATGTAAAGACTAGTAGTCGGAGTCCATGGGTGAGAAGTTGTCATCCATGGACCCCGACCACTATTCTTTGTGGATACTGTCACAAAATCTTGCTGTATAGCTTTAATACTATTACAACTATACAGCAAGAATTGGAGTTGACTATTAAAACTATAAAGAAGAGGAATATGTCTGTATCCACAACGCGAAAACTACCGCAGAGGACGAATCCGAACTCATCATCGCTATGTGGTCAATAAGTATGATAAATCCAAGTCCGCACTCGTCGTTAGCGATAACCCCGACCCATGGATCCCTACTAGTAAAACAATACTGGAAGACATGATGTCGGTATCCACAAAGCGGAAGCCACCGCAGAGGACAAATCCGAACTCAGCCATACCATGTAGTAAATAGGCACAATGAAGTCAAGTCCGCACTCGTCGTTTGCAGTAGACCCCGCCTCATGGGCCCTGACGCCGTATCCCCCAGCACCGTTTTAATGGGGAAAATGGAAGGTACCAATGCTTGAAAAGGAAAGGGAGTAAAAAAGAATCTCAGTAAATGATCACAGTCATGATTTTACAGCCATTTATCGGAGATTAATTCCAGGTTAATTTTCGTACTAACTTGTGTTTTCTGAAAACACTTCTTTCTCTTTGTCATACTTTTTTCAATCAACCGTCCAGTCCTTTTGAAAAATACAAACGGTCGTATTGAATTGTTCAACATCAACCTGGATGAATTCCAGGTTAATTTACGTACTACGTTGTGTTTTCTAAAAACACACTTCTTTCTCTTTGTCATACTTTTTTCAACAAACTGTTAAATCTTTTCAAAAATCGACAAACGGTATGCACATTGCATTGTTTAACACTATTAAATGCGACAAAAAATTGTACAGAAATAAATCGATCAACTTGGTCGTGTAATTTCTCTACAAATGTGTTTGTCGAATTTGATAGTGATAAATTGTAGTAGACGGTCACCTTCTACAACGGTTGCTACCAAGGTGGTAGCAACCGTTCTCATAATTTTTAAAATCATTCTTGGCCGTGTAATTCCTCTACATAATTTTGTCGAATTGGATGGTGATGCATTGTAGTACAGGGTGGTAGCCAGTGCTACACCCTCTACTACAAATGATTTTCAAAATTATGAGAACGGTTGCCTGTGGCAGCCGTTGCCACTGGCAACAGTTCTTATAATTTTTAAAATCATTGTTGGTCCTGTAATTTCTGTACAAATTTTTATTGAAATGGAAAGGTGATAGGCTGTAGTAGAGGGTGGTGAGCAACCGTTGTTATAAATTTCAAAAATGAAAAAAAACATTGAACTTTTTTGTCCAGCTGGATGGGATTTGCTACAAAACATTCAAAAACGAATTTTGCAAAAATTCCCCATCCACTAGGACAAAAAATTTCAATTTTTTCTAAAATATTTTTAAAATGTCCTTTTTTTGTATACAATATGGGAGTGGTTGTCACAACATTATTACAACATGTACGGTTGTACAAATGCAAGGAGCGATTTCACGTAAAGATTATGATATGTACTGTGAACTTAACATTTGAAATGAACTATCATCATTGACTAACAGTACAGTTTTCACGATCATATCATTGCAACATATTTCAACTTGAACATCGGACGACTTTCCTCACCTTTAAGCAACCATCGCAACTTGGAATCAACTCAATAACATAAAGATCAACATTAAAAAATGTTCCCTCAACATATTTCAACAAGTAACGAACGGCAACATATAATCGAACAATGGAGAGTGCACCAACAAACTCCTCACGTCTGCACCGTTATTTTTCTGTGGAAAGGGAGGTGACTTTTGACAAGTTGGTACTTGGAAAACAGTATGGAAAGGATTGTACCTCGAGGGGTATTGCATCAGGCGATATAGTTACATTACTCTACACAGACTGTACTTCTGCAGATGATTTCACCAAGTTCTCAAAATTCAACAGGACAACAGATTCAACTAAAATTTCAAAAGTTGCGGTTGGGAGTGCGTTAGAAACAACGAAACAGTTTCGTGGTCACAATCAAGATGATTAGAAAATTTGTAATTGGAATATTGACACAACGGAAGGGGTACCAGACAGTATGGATAGGATCATCATCGAAAAGGTTGTCATCGACAACAAGTACAAGAAAATGCCATACCCGTATAATCTGCTGTCAAAAGTAATATAAAATCCTAAGACACTGGATGATTTGGAGTCAGAGGAAAGATCTGTGCACTGCTGCGATTCCCTGGCAATGGCAATATATGTGGAACCTGGTGAAGTGGCAATTGAAGAGGAAACAAACGAAAAGGAAGCAAACAATGTGGAGCATGATATTCCTTCGTTGAAACTGTACAAGTTCAACATCACCAATTACAATACCGTGGAGGTATTTCTAAGAGCAGAAAAATACGAGCTGTCAAGAATCCGCTCCGCGACGTGGACGAAACACATCGAGATACTTTAGTGGAGTCATTTCAGAAGGAGAAGTACGAGACTAGCTATGGAATGGTATCTGTTACATTTGAAGAGGCTGATATCCCGGAAGTAAATGACGATGATGAGTTAAATGCTGTAGATGATATGTTTACTCGGGACAATGGTAAACTGTGTTTACCTGAGAAAAGCACACTGATTGTTGTCTGTGGTCGTCATTGACTTTCTTCAATTCAATTGTTGTCGAAAAGGGAGACTGATAGGATGTTGGACTGGACAAGGCAACCTATTAGTTTTGTGCTACTGCCCCGAAGAGATAGATAAGATCTATATGACACCATGGGAGTTGATCATCCTCAGTCGGACTAGGAACAATTACTCATCACAGACGAAGAAGGATGTATCATTTATTGATCTAATGTCGAGCGTCATTAGATATGATGAGACGGCCAAGGAAGAGTATGATAAATCGTTTGTGTTGGTGAGGACAGGTGATATTTCGAACGACATGCAACCTTGCAATTTCCTAGATAATAAGGGATAAAATACGTACAATCGTTATGCACGTGTTGCGAAAATGTTGGTAAAATATGAGTCTGTAACGGTTGAAGACAATTGAGCAATTGGGGTATGGGGAAGAGTCTGGAAAATCAGGTGTAACATATTTCGACAATGGATGTCTCCTGAATGGGACAGAGGAAGATATCATGCTTCTTCTAGATGGGGCGCAAGCATATTTTCAAGGTGGAAACAGGGGGTCGTTCGATGCCACGCTTTCTACAGTGTTGGTGTTATATTCTTAAAGGAAATGAATGAATTGTTAGAAGAAATTGAAAATAATGGCTGTGACCTGGAACAAGAACATGTACAGAAGACAATGAAGGAACTCATAGAAACCGTCATTGCAGAGACGAGGACAAGATCGCAGAAGATTTATACTATTTTTTGTAATCTTATGAAATTAATAGAGTTTGGATCAAGTAGCAATGCCGCCATGTTGGAAGTCCGTGCTGAAAATCGCCATGCCAGACTGCTTAAGAATATAAGGAAACACTTCTTCGAAGAAGCTGAACCATCAACTACAAAGAAAACGAACGATGGAATGGGGGTGCATGGAGGGCGTGAAGTGAGAACAAGAAGTGGAAAGAAACGAAAACAATCAACCTCTATCATAATTGATAGAGTCGATGATTCACCCTCTGTACATACAAGAAATGTCATGAAGAATAACGGAAAGGCATTAGAATAAATCATAAAATGTTTGGATTTAGATTTGGATTGACTGGTCCATCAAACAAAACGTTTGGAACCACAGACAACTCAAAATCAAACACCTCCACAACGTAGAGGAGACGTGGAACAGTTTGGTAACTACTTCCTTCTACGATACCACCATTTGGATGTTCACGACAACAACGGAAAATGGCTCAACGGTGTCAAGATGTAGTTACGATTAAGCACATGTTACTACATCGAAAACATAACTTCGGGTACACAACTGAACAAGGGTGAAAAATTAGAAGAGAAAATAGTTAGGAAGAGAGAAAGATATGGATATGGTGGAATTACTGGTGATCGCAGAGCTGTGCGTCAGAAGATAACAATAAGGGACACACGAACGTTACTAAGGTCAGCATTTATCCCCGATGGTCATCGTCTGCATATATTTTTTGAGTATGTCACATCTTAGAAATAAGAGATCTGGCATGGATGTGGGCTAAGCTAAAAATGCAAATGGACCATATTGTGGAATTGCAATATTTGGATGATGCCGGACGTAGGGCTTATGCATTTACTGACGAGTATTGTGGTTTCGGACAATATTTCTTTCCTAGGAAGAAGCAAAAAATGGATATATGGAAAGGTACTGCCTTCTTGATGGCATGTATAAACCGTTCGATTTACCAAACAAGAAAATAGAAGATTGTTTCGGAGGGTTCCCAACCACAAGAATTGGTGCTCTTTTTAAAGAAGTGGAAGAAACATTTCCATAGGAGGAACAATTGAAAGATGAAGACAACAGACAAGACTGGAATCCGATCATAAACAGAGAGGATGATAAAAATGATGTAGATGATAGGAACAAGGTAATTGGCCGTTCTACAGTACAAGAACATTACTGGAAAAACTGTTCGAAACCGAATTGTATGTACATTAGGCGAAAAGACGTACAGCATTAGACCTATAGATTGGATGGGTGTGTGCATTGCTGAATTTGGATAACAGTGCAAACTGGTGTACAGAAATTCCAATAGCAGGGGGTTGATTTCTTCTCACTGGTAGAGATTTCCCACTGCAGCATGGCCATAACGACTTTGACGTTAGAGACAGTGATTTGCCTGGACTTTTCACAATTACAACCGCCGATGAAGCTATATGTATATGGATTGCACCGCGGTCCAACCGGTATCTTCATTACAGCGATGAGTAAAAAGAACTTTAAGAAAACATCCTTGAATTGGAAGAAATTACTATCCCCCGACAATCTATCTTCATTGGACACGGCTATGTGCAACATGCTGGTGCGGGATGGAGTAGAATTCATGCTCTCAGATATCATATGTATATCATTCCCGAAGGTAGTAACTAGAGAGACGCCATTCAATATGCGTTTGGTCGGTCACTGCAGCAGAGATGTCAATCTCTAATTAAGAATGTTTCACAACACTCAAGCAGACCTCTTAATGAAGGTAGTTATGAAGATGATCACGAAGAAGAAGATGGTGATGATATGGATTACGAACATGCAAAGGTGATAGTGCCACCACTTGGTTAAAATTTGTGAAGCCTGGAACTACCACTTTTCGACCTCTCCATTTTTCTGATGATGTCTTGAACAATATAGTAAAATTTACACCATTTTTATATAACAACTGTAAAGAGACTTTGATATTTTATGTTTTACTAACTGTCATTCCTTTCACGTTGTGACATTCCCCAGCATTAACAGTTGCTTGTAACATAAACAACAGCAGGTAAATTAAAATTACCATGTCGTAATAATCATTTCAATTTGAAAGAGTTTTACTATTTCTATTTTTGAAATTGAAAGTTATGTCCAGCTGGATGGGAAATTTTTTCAAAAAAATTCGTTTTTGAATTTTTTGGAGCAAAATTTCAAAAACCAATTTTTTGCAAAAATTCCCCCTTCAGCTGGACAAAAATTTTGAACTTTTTTTTCAATTTTTAAAATTATAAGAACGGTTGCCACAACCGACTACTAAGTTGAAATAAACCATTACACATGAATGAATACGGATCACAGGAGCCAACATCAGCCGTTACAATTTTCCACTTTACGTCTCCTCAACAATTTTTATGTCGTACATCAAAACAAGGTCATAAAACTAAACCCATTTATTTCTGCAACCGTTTATTTGTACAGCCGTTATAAATTCTGGTATTTACAACACTTTCTGTTACCAAAGCTATTCAAGAGGTCATATCTAATCAAGTCAACAAACCATCTCCAACATTTTCAATCCTACTCCCCGTTTATCAACATAATGGCTTCATCTTCATCTCCTGCACATAGCACCGGATCAAGTAATACACAAATTCTATCCGAAGGTGAACGTGAACTAACAAGATTTCTCATATTTGCTTTTCAACATAGCTTCAGATCTAAGACGTTTGAAGATGCACAATTCAACTATATAAACCTCTCCTTTAAATCATACTTGAAATGGGTCCGTTCGGATACGGACCCAATTCATATTCAAGTAGCGGAAATATTGGAAACAAAGGCTAGAAGGGGGAAAACGTTGAAACATGCACTTTTCCCCGTTTCGGAGCCAAATGTTGACAAAACTTTAGCGGACTTTGGTACACAACAGGTTCGGCCGATAGCCCGTGCCTCTCTCGCAATATATACGTATGCGCAAAGAGATGGACGTATAATGGAAATTTGCAACAACTTGTTCAAGATGACGGATATGTCAACTGGGTTCTTGGTTGGTCCAACATTTTTTCATCTAGTCGTTCAATCAACTTCAAAGAGGCAACGATCCAATTTGTATGGTATTTCATGCTCAACAACTTTCGAATGCATGCTTGAATTTCACAGCGTTTCCATCACTAATACATTCATGAAGAAAACAAAGGAGAAGCGTCTCGTAAGTCTGAAACATGATACGGGTACGAAAATTGGTTACCTCATTCAAACATTGATCTAGCCTTTGACTCGACTAAGACAAGCAATTGACATTGAACAACCAAGCCAACTGTTTCAACATGAAACAAATTACAGCTACGAAAGTTTAACATTAGTTGTAATTGAATCAGGACAGGAAGTTTTCGATTGCATCAATCAGGAACAGACATTTTCTCATGATAGTGTTCCAGTCACTACACAAGATTTGGCATCTACGTAAGCTTGGAAACGTTCTTAACAAGAGAATGCCGCATTTAGTTGCATCACCAATTACTTCTTCGGCACCCTTTATGAGTTGTAGACCAACACTGAAAGTTATGACCCTGATTTGAAGGAACAGACAACGTCTGCGTTTCTGTTACCCTTCTTACTCCATGAGGACACCTCGTAATTACCGCAATGCCTATGAAATTTGCCGAATCATGTTACAGAGCCTCTCAAGATTAATGTTCCAGATAAGAACAGGGCTGATGATGTTGCGATGATACCGCTTCTCCAAGATGAAAAACATTCTCCCCGAACTACTAAAGCTTTCAGTAAGCGAAAACTTTCAACAAGTATGGCAAACATGAGTAGGGAAAATGAGATCTGTAAACATGAACAAACAAATGATGGTACAGATGACATACATATGAACGGCTTGAGTATTTCCCCACAAAGTTTGGACGACAGTAATGATTCAATCAAGACAAAAGAAGAAGATGAGGAAAAACCTGCGGATTCGTTGCAGCGGAGGCCAGTTGCTGGTAAGGCCATGGACATTTTGAAGGTTGCAAAGCAGAAATATTGCTGTTGTTTCGATGTACAATTTGCAGATCTGATTGATTTTCATGAAAATATAATGGGGAATCTTTACAAGAGGAAGTGGATTTCATGCTGACAGACCCTCCATACAACACCAGGTTTGAGCAAAAATTCAAAAACTCGGAACAGAATCAATTTGATGAAGAAGACATGAAACAGTTCATGGAATTTTGTGAAACAGTTTTAATGAAAGGAAGTCTTGCACATATATTTTGATCGGCGCTTCAGTTTTCATTATGGTTTCAACATTTCAAGTCGAAGAAGCAATTGGTTCCCTTGGAAAACACCGAATATGATGAAATAGGAAAAGGTATAAAAACGGAAAAAGTGTGTTCTGTGTCCAGAAAAATCCCTTGTTTTACACAAGAAGGGGTTTCTACAATACGGATCCGAGGCAGCCCCGTTCAACTCATCTATCACTGGTTGAACAAGGAGTTCATTTATGGAAGGCTGGGATGGAGTGGAACGAATAGTTGAGACGGGTTAATTACAATCGAACAGGCTCCATTCACACAATTAATCCAGGAACATGCAATGAGATGAACAACATTCAGAGGGTGCCCAATAACGAAAAGGTTTTTGAGGAATCTCAACAGAATAAGTCTGGTACAAGAGCCCTACTTGGACCAGAACAGAAAGCTACGACATGGATGTCGGATACCATCGAGAAGTGTACACACCCTGGTGAGTTGGCTGTTGATCCGTGTGCGGGTACATTTTCAGTGGAAATGGCTGGTATGCTTCTTCCAAAGCACAGTATGTTTGTCGGTTGCGATATGGATGCTTCATGTTTGGAACATTCTTAGATTTAACTGGTTGATGTTTTTCCCATCAGTTACCAAACAAGAATTTTGATATTAATGGAAGTGATGATGTTCTTCGAGAAGCAAGTGTATATATTAGAGAGTTGGATGCAATTGAAGTTAAAAAAGAAAAGATATATGGGAAGTTCCAGCAGGTGTCCCTACCATGGGTACGGGTGGGTGCTGAGTTCGACTTTATATTTAATTAAAGCGCATGTGTTACACTAGTTCCTGCACGTACAGTGTAATTTAAATAAAAATGTAACCAATCACCGAAACGAACGTGGACAAAGAAAAATGGTGGATGACAAACCAGTATAGACAGATGATGATGGGACGTTGCATGCCAATTCAAATGTAGAATGAGACATGTGGGGACAGTAGGAAACGTCTTCCTGTAGTTGTGGTGTACATTGCTGTTGAAATTACAAGTATAGTATGTGGGACGGCATTGCAAAACGTGACGGGGAAGCAGTGGTTGAAAAATGCGACATGCGTGTACTACCGTGACGGAATTTTGAACAAGCATTTGGAAAATGCAGTGATGGTACCATTTATTTTCAAGAGATGTCAGTGATGTTCCACCATTTCAACCAAACAAGTGGTAAAGGATTCAATTATACCGATGACCGAAAGAAATTTAGAGAAGTCTGCCGTTAGTAGTGGGCACAACAACCTTGGGATGGTATTGAGGTGCAATGGGAGAAGAAGGAAAAGACAAGCACATTTAATTGACGTTGTAATCGAGCTTCAGAAACAAGTTCATCGCATCATGGAAATAATAAGATTGGACTATGTGAGGAAGAGAACATGAACTCTGGACCGGAAACGATGCGAAGGCAGAGATGGAATGAGATATCTAATAGGATTGAGATACATTTCATACGTGAAGATGTATGTACCTATTGGATATTTCAACAGATGTTTTGCATTTCGAAACAACTCTTCAATTGTGCCAATTAAATAAGAATAATTGATAACATCAAGAGATTCGTGTGACTGAGGAAGACGGAAGGTCGGGGAAGGGGAAGAGGATGACAAAAGATGATTGGAACGACGGAAGGTCAAGAAAGAGTGGGAATGGAAAAGAGGACAAGAAAGAGATGGACGATGACGGTAGTGCTAATGTTCACAATAAATTAAGAGGGAGATGAAGAGCCGATGACGGTAGTGTTACATGTTTACAAAACATGAGAAGAAGATAAACGAAGAGACGATGACGGTAGTGTTAACTGTTCACAAAATATTACGAAAGAGATGGACAATGAAGGTAGTGTTAAATGTTCAAAAACATTACGAAATATATGGACAATGAAAGTAGTGTTAAGTGTTCACAAACACTGACGAAAGAGATGGATGATGACGGTAGTGTTAAAGGATGTTTTCACAAAATATTCATAAGATTACAAGAACGAAGACGACGGTATACTTCGAGAGGAATAGGTTGGACGGAGGATCGAAGTATGAATGTTAAACGCGGTAAAAGGGCATGGGAGGAAAAGGGCATGGGAGGAAAAGACCAAAACGTACAGCACAAAATGCTATATCTTAAAAGGGGTGACACACATACATTTACACAAGAAGAAATTCACTCCAAATAAACATGGTACTGTACTATGTTACACGTTACGAAATAACGTCTTTACTGTACTTTACTCAATTAATGAACAAGCCAGAACCTCAAATACCGCACTAGTCCTAATCTCAAATACTATACTAAAACCGGGAATACAAGAGAAAACCAAACAACCGAATACGTGTACGATAACACGAGTGCGTTTTCCCCAAGGCAAGATTCAGTACTTGATTTCAGGATTAGAACAATTCCCACCTCAGGTGAGAAAAGTTGTATTGGATTCGAACTTTTGTCTTACTTTACTTTAAGTTATTATTATTATCTTAATTATAGACTCGTCCATAATCAAAGATACTAATATTCGGCTATTTAAGACCCACCTCATCGAGGATAGAATTGAATAAGCAAAGAGGCAGATTTGAATTGAAAGAAAGGAATTACACTAGTATTCACACCAGTTGCTCCTAACCATCAACATCACTCGGAACTGGAGACTGTATCCTCAACAAGTGCTATGCTGGTTAACCCCCGTCGTAGACGGAAAGGTAATCCCCATTCATACTCCGAGTGCCCGATTGCCTCCAGTTGCGATTCCATAACTGGTGAGGTATTAACTCTACCTCGATTCTACTATCCGCACAGTGCCCGACGCACCAAGATACCAAGTCACGAGCCCGCCGTCTGATCGACCGTGGAAGAAGTATCGCAATTTAACTGTCATAGACTACAATACTTAACGCCATTTAAACCAGATCTTATTTATACGTTTTATGACAGCCTGCGAGTTTGCGGTAGATTCGACAAATTGATTTCGAAGCAAATTGGCTTATCACCGTCCGGAATATTGGGTTGGAATCTTGTGTGATAGCGATAATAATTCACTAGAGAAACCTTTTTTTGCAATGCTGTAGTCCGTGTGAACCAGGCTTTTCGAGACTGTAGGAAGTAATAATGGAATGATAGAATCCACTGAAGTACGAGACGATGTATTACAATTTAATAGCTTTCTACTTTTCAGATACGGACGATTGTTTCTAAACCAAGGAACATCTTCCACGGATCTGTTGTCAAATTGAGAAGAAATTCAGTAAGAACGTATTCCTGGGTTGTGCAACATTCTTTGGCATTGTGAACATGAGCGGGAAGGGCACTTACCGAAACCGAAATGTAAATAATGCAGTACGGGATACCCGAAACCGTACGGTGAAGTATGGACATATTATGATAGATATTGTTGGTCGTGGACATCCTTGTCATGTAGTGCTAAATAAATGGAGAATCCGTTAATAAATTCTCCTCTTATTTCCGATTGTTTTTAATCCGATATATTCCTACTGCAAGGTGATGGATATAATATAACACCATCCAGAATACATCGACACATGTTGTACTTCATTTTGGATGGCAATTATCCGAAATGGCCATTGTTTATTGAACCGGTTAGTAGCGGCACTGGCGACAGAGATCGTGCTCTGAAAGTTGCACATAGTATCGTACGAAAAGTAGTTATTGATTTTTCTTGACGTTGAGAAATGAGTAATAATTACTGCTTGGCACTTTACGGTATGATAACAGCGAGGTGTTATCCGTAATATGTAGTGCGGTGATGATATTGCATAAAATGGTCATAAGGATTGATGGGGAAAGTAGAATTGTGTAATAAGAATAACGGAATAATACAATTGATTCAGTCATGGAAAAATAAGAAAGTAATCGGAAACCAATAATTGATGAAACCAAACGCATAGTACTGCAAGCCTGTCTGGATGACACATATCGCGATGTTGATAGTAGTATGGAAACTCAATTTTGAAATAGTCATTTAACGAACGAAACCGAACGTAAACTGCTGGAGAACGAGATTATAGACCATAACTAATGTCGTGTAGGCGGGAAGGGTATATTACGATACATTGCGTAAACATGTAATTCATCATGTTCGGAAAGTAGTAGTATAGGATGGACAGAACGCAAACTAATGGATTCAAGATGGGTCAGTGGTACTACATGTTTTTGTTGCTGTAGTTCTGAGATACATATATAACTTTTATTGTCATAGTTGCAACGTGAGAAAATTCAAATAAATGAACTGATACATAAAACTTTACGGTATTTAAATTTGTTTTATACGCGCAACGAAGTGATACAGAGAACGAAAAGGGAAAAAAGTTCTTTTAACATCTCATCAATACACAATCAGGCTTCTACCATCCGTTCATGGTAAAGTTTATACGGGTAATTACTAAGATGTGGAGTAATGAAGACGTGAATCTCGTTAACACGAGACCGATAACGACAATGTTGCGAGAGCAGAATGGAGCGGGAGTCGTGGTAGTGATGATGAAAGAACAATAACAACCGATTCGGATTCTGTGACATCAGACGGGACTCGTACATTGAACATTAATACTGTACAGGTAAGTTGAATTTTGTTTCTGATATTGGTTTGAAGGAAAAAACTTTATAACGTTTTTAAATCAGTACTTAACTAATTATTACTGTACGGTTTAACAACGTTGTACTTTCACCATATCACATCATCATTATTATCCGAAGCACGTCATAGAAAACCTGTACAATTGCGCCAAATCAATTACTACCGGCTGGAAAAACATCAACTGGGCAGAAGTATCAACATATCGAAGGAGGAGTGATGAGTACTTCAAATAGTCACTGCTAGAGACATCCCTCGGTTGACGTCCCAATGCCTCGGACACCCATACCAAGAAGAACTGCCGCATGGAATGAAGGTCGAAAAGCAGGCAGAGCTAGACCATATACAAGTACACATTCCAATCTGCAGGTAACATCGTTTTTACCTGCAGTGAAACTTCGTCCAACGAACGTGGTATCTCTATCTGTTCCGTTTCGGCCAATATACACTAACGTACCTGATTTTGCACTACAAACATGGTACAGGAACATCTCTTTAAAAGAAATGGTACAGAGAGAAAAAGGCGACCACCATATTAGGTTAATGAGTACATTAATATTTGTGAAACCGATCGGTTGTTCGACAGGTTGAGATATGAGGCAATGTCAAAAGAACCGAATGCGCCACATGACGGCGGAGGCGGTGGTCGAATGTCAAGGCAGGTCAGTTGGATGGAGAGGTGGGCCCATACGTGAATTCAACCGTTGAATTGCATTGCAAGGCAAGCATGTGGTACGGTATGTTTCCGATGCCCGGAGGAAGTTGACTACCAATAACTGGCTGTTGATTTGATTGCGTCATTATATGAGACAACTGCAGTATGAAAAACGTTTGAAGAAATTCCAACAATTCTGCCAAAACTGATTTCTGAGTGGTATATGTTTCACCGTAGAGAATGTTGGGAGGAGGATGGTGCTTTCGAAACGCGTATGCGAAGATCAGCAAGTCGTGCAAAGAATCTGAACCGTAATACTGGAATAATACCTGTCTTTTCCATCCTCATGGGTTGATATGGAATTAGAGGATTTTGAATAGGCACAGATAGGCGATCCCAGTTCTACATGGTTGTTCCGTATTCGGTATAAAGAATAGAAGTTTCACCACTAATAGCAGCACTGTCCCCTGTTCTACCAGCCCAGAATTTTTCTCCATATAAATACGGTAATCAATTATTTAAAGAACGTTATGGGCAAGTGGTGAAAAAGGAGGCAGTCTATCAATTCATTTCGACATATCTTTATTGTTACCGATGCGGAATTAGAGTTACAAAACATTCTGACTAACGATTAACGGACTCCCATGGCCGCGGTATTATGACATCATTTTCGCTGGAACTACTAGCACTGTGCACTGATCGGTATTATTTCAATTGTATTAAGCATCTGGTTAAAATCTCAAGAACGTGTTATTGGCAATTCACTGAACAACTGAAGTTGGCTGGACTGCACTGAAAGAATATAGGTTATATCCCTTAGTCCATTATGACTGGACATGTGGATAAATATATGACTTGCCGACTACGGAAGAGCGTGAATACAACCTGAGGGTAAAGTAGTTGCTTTTATGGAGAGTTCGGGTATTCTCAGAAGTCAAAATTCCATATTAGGGTGTTGATTCCCGCTCTGTTGCGGAATGTGGAACATTGGTTCAGAATTTACTCTTGGATATGGGATATATACGCAGAGAACCAGACGATGTTGAACAGGATACTGCAGCACGTGATGACAATGAAGACGACGGAGGTGGTGGTGATGTTGAAATAAACGATGATGTGTATTCCAATACGAACGGGTGGTACGGCCGCATGTGCTAGGTGCTCCAACCGTTACTGGATTCTTCAATAGTGAAGCTACGAGAACAGGTTGAAATGTTCTTTGCTCAAATCAAGAAATTGGTGAGTGCAGATGTTTCAAGCAAGAATTTACGAGATGAGAACAAACAGCTCAATGACCTTATCGTTGAATTGAAAAGACGGCAATTAGAGTTGGAAGAGAAGGTTGCTGTAGCGAAAGATCGTACATTGCACGACGGGCAAGAAGTACGGAATTTGACGGCAGAATTGGATGCTGCACGGACAACCGAGGCGGAACGTAATGCACATCTAGAACAATCTCAAGTGTTATTGATTACGTATAGAAATGATATCAGGGCCATGCATGGATCAGTACCGCATGTCTGGGAAGTGACAGGAACATTTACGAATAATCTAACCAATGATATGAACGCAGCCGTGCAGCAGAGTGCTCAAGTTTTACGCCGATATGGTATATCATCAACAGCAACCGCGAACACTCCAGAATCGACCAGTAGCACACCCTATCCCGCTCCACCATGATTTGTTTCCCATTGCTCGTATGATGAACGAAAACACAGTTACTGTCGCCTCATTCTTAATAAAAAGCCACCACAATTAGTAGTATTGAATACGACGTTGGCTCATTCCTGTGGTTGGAGGAGACAGACCAAAACCAATTGAAAGTTGGTGCAAAATCATTATTGGGTTGCAAACCGCAGACCGAACGGAGTGTTTTCAATTCAACATGACATCTGAAACTTTTTTCCAAATTGACTTTTTGCTATTCCAGACAAATTCGGATTTTTTTGCTGTACATTTGAAACAACATGTAAATTACATGTTGTAATTCTGGTCAAATTATAAGCGAAAAGTAGAACAAAAAATTACAGTAATATAATAATATTACAAGTACAGGTAAGGATTTTTGGCAATGTTACTTCTCCCTCTCTGCAAATGTGTTTACCTCGATTCCGTGCTATGGTACTTTCCCCCTTCACTTCGCCTTTCTCAAACACATATTCAACCTTCAGTACATGGTACTCCTTCCAATATGCACTACACCACATCCCTTAAATCACAACCCTCTTAATAATCTGTCCAACTGCGCGCCCACATACGGCCTGTCTACAACATTTACAACAATCAGATAGAAGTTGTTCTTGCAACACCGTTTCGAAAACATTATTCCAATTAAACTGCGACTAAAATAAGGGACAAAGAACCGATTTGGATATAAGCATTGTGACACTAAGTGTAAAATAAGTACATAAAACGAATATGCATATTCGTTTTATGTACTAATTGTACACTCAGTGTTACAATTATCGATATTGGTCATGACCAATATCGATAATGGGAAAGTGTTAAAAATACGGAAGAACATGAAGAACTGAACGGAAATATTGGAAGTGGCTCTTTTTGTGTTGCCGTAAGATCAATCAACGTTAACCGCATTATTGACTCAGTTTCCAGTACGTGACGTCAGCCCTAAATCTCATTCGGAAGGTTATGCGGGACGGGTTCCCGGCTCTAAAAATTTCAAGCGTGGTATATCCAAGTGCATTAAGGAATACATCGATCCAAATCCAACCTATACAGACTACTTTTTTCGACGTCGCTTCTTGATTCCACGAATTATATACTTCCGTTTACGGCATGATCTACTTCAATACCGCTTTGACTACTGGAATCAACGTGTAAATGGTCTTGGTTAAAAATGCATCCCCACCGACATGAAAATATTATCATCTTTACGTATACTGAGAACCGGCGCGGTAACAGACAACTTGGATTACCCTGTTTACATGTCTGAAGAATCCGTCCGAAAGTACTTTCAACAACTCTGTATTGACATTCTGTAAATCTATGGTAGTAGATTCTTCAACTGTTTTCCTACCGTACCGTAACTACGTACTATTCACAAGAAGTATGTTGATGTTGGTTTCCCAGGTTACATCTGGGCAGTAGACTGTGTGAAGTATGTATGGAATAACTGTGAGAAGGTTTTTTAACTTAGTGTTGACTTTATGTCTGTCTTCTTTAATTGAAATAATAAACCATCGGCTTATATAGACTACAGTTGTGCTTGTTAAACCTGCTAAAAGACAAACATTACAAATAATAATTCCAGGTCCTTGTTACAGTAGGAGGATACTGTACAGCAATGATAACCGTGGTATATAAATACGCCTTACATTACTCGTGGGAAAATTATCCTTATTGTATAACCATATTAAACCACTGGATTGATGCTTGTCGGATTACACTTTTATGGGTAGGGTCCTGCTCTAGGATGCCATCACGCCCCCTCAAAATTATTATCTCACCCACGGGTATACAGCGCATCTATTGTCGCTGTTTTCCAAATGGTTCT
>JAULBU010025399.1:0-17946 GCA_032358235.1 Odonthalia washingtoniensis
CTTGCTTTCGAAGCAGTTTGGAGTGCTGATGGAAATCGAGATGGCAATTCGCACTAAGAATTGATTCATCGCTCCTGTTGCTGCTGGTACGGTGATGACGGCGCACAGAATCGCAGCTTAGAAGAGGAAACGCAGGAATGACCCGTGCATGTACGTTTTGCGAATCAGATGACCGCGACGAGTGTGGATGCCCACAGGAATGCATTGACTGTCATGAAACGGTTTCGCTCCAAGAACCAGGGATGGAGTGGGGCAACAGTGACGTACGATGCTGGGGATGTCAGTCGGATCGGATCGAGGAACTGACGACGATGCTGCGGAGAGTTGTCGCGGGCGACTGGGTAGTGACTGACATTCAGGAATTGATTGGAGACTAGGATGCGGATCGAGTATACCAACGCCCTTGAACGAAGACTGCAAACAGCTTTGGACGCGCTGCACGGCATGGTTGAGCAGTATTGCAGGACGGACAAAACGACCGAGGAAGGGAAACCGTTTTACAATGATATGAGCATGGGAGCCACGGAAGACGCATTGCAGGTTCTTCAGAACGAGGGACGAATTACGAGTGAGCAGTGGTAACAGTCAGGAGTGTTTTGAATGCGTTTTCGATGGCCTCGCGGTCGATGGAATGGGAAACGAATCATCGGCTTCAGCCTGAAGCTGCGAGTTTCGACATACTGGTGTGGCTTCATTCCTCACTGGCCGAAGTACGCGGGATGCAGCTGGCTGTGGTTTGTGTTTTGGATTGATGCTGAGTACGAACGTTAAACGCTCGCAATCAGCGAGGGCGGATGTAATCGCGATGGAAAAGACACAGCAACAGACGTTGCCATTTGAGCCGCAGGACATGCAGTCAGTCACTGTCGATCTGTGCTGCAGGGAGTGTGATGCGGAAACGACAATGACACGAATTGACGCAACAGGATTCGGCTGGAGTGGATTCGTTTACGAGCGAAATTTGTCGTGGACGTGGTATGACTTTTCGGCGATCTGCCCACGGTGTAGCAAGATGATTTAAGCTCCAAAGAACGCTCAAAATAACCGGGTTGCCGCCAGTGATGATCGATTTACATTTCAGGATGGTCGGCAACTCCAGTGAATTTTGTTGTTAGCAGGTGCGATATGGATGAGCTTTGGACATTGCGTTGGTTTGATGTTGAGACGGGAGCAGCGGGCTTGCCTGTACCGCCGTCAGACAGCAGCATGTGTGACGACCAAGGGCTACTGGTGTATCGAAGCCAGAGGGCCGCAGAACTGTCCGCAGAGCATCAGACTGATTTGTATGGGGATGCCGAGACGGTGGCGAAAGCCGTGAAGCTCAGTGAGTTGATGGCATCCTGCTAACGCTTGCGGTAACGCGGTTGCCGCCAAAAGATTTTCAATTTCAAACCCGCGTGAACGGCAACTCGCGTTCACCGCATTGTTAGCAGGCTTTGTATGAGTATTGATGCACGAATAGCAGCGGTGACAGTGATTGCCCCAGAGCATTGCGAGACCTGCAACGGTGGCGGTAAAGACCTCGAGTCAAGCTGGGACGACTGCCCCAGTTGCCACGGAGCGACGAAGGACAAGCCGAAGGTGCGGCTGAAACTGGAACCCCGTGAGCGCGGCGGCGTGGCTGGGCAATCAGTGTTGACGATAGTGAACCCTCCGACAGTTGATCCGGCTGCGTTGGCTGGAATGATCGACACGGAAATATGGGGCGGAAGTGGCGACATCATGGTTGGTGATCGCAAATGGGCTAGGCGAATCGGCTACACACAGATCGAGCTGGTTTAGTCCTGCTAACGCTTCGGCTAAGCCGGGCGAGAAAGAAACAAGATGAACCAAAACCCCTCCCGCGAAACAAACGACGTTGACGCCTCGGCTTCAGCCGATTGTTCTACTGGCCCTTACTTAGAGAAGACGATCACCACAGTGATTCGGCTCTACAACCCCAAGTTCGGCGACCAGCGGAAATGCGTTTGCGGTCACACGTATGAGCGGCATTTTGACGGATACGAGGAACCGAATGAGCAGGATGTGGGCTGCAAGTACTGCGATTGCCACACGTTCGTTGATGCTCAGTAGAACTCGGCGACTTTCTGTCCGGCGACATAGCAGACATTCGCGAGGATGAAACACCGTTCGGACATTCTTTCTATCCATCTCGCAACGATGATGAGCCAGATGAGCCACAAGAGCCGAATCGCTAATCGCAACAACTTTTGACATCCCGCGTTTTTGAGACTACAGTTCCGGCGGATCGTTTCCAAACAGAGTCTCAAAAACAAAGGGTTAGTCACATGGAATGGTTGCCAGTCATTTTGAGTTTCTTCCAGCCGATGCTGTTGAAGTGCTTCGAGAAAACGTCAAGCGAAGATCCACAGGCCGTTTTGCGGTCCAACTACAATGCCGCCACCGGCAAGATGGATCCAGACATCGTCGAGGATTCGATTCCGTCAACGCGTCGTGCCGCTCACAAAGCCCGGAAGAACGCTTCGAAGGCTGAACGTAAAACGTTTCCTCGGTACTCACGTCAGGAACTGTACGACATCACCGAGAAGAACCTCATCGATTCGATGAACGCACCGCCTGAAACAGTAGCTGCCGTTCGTTCGGCTGCCTATGCCCTACCAGACGGCGACGACGAGTAAGCCGATCTGTTCCACTTCCAATTTCAATGATCCCCCCGAAAGGCCGCTAATGCGAAACCTGTTTGTGTTAATCGTTTTGGCGGCCTCTTTGCCGTCTTCCCGTGGCGATGAAACGTTGCCGCGGATCATATTTCCGATGAAGCCAGTGCTGGTTGAACCAGACAAACCCCGCCCAGTGGTGGATCCAGCCGACCCACAGATCATCAGCGAAATCAAACCGGACGAGATGTACGTCCTTGAATCGCCTGTCAAACTGTTCGTGCTGACGTCCCCGGCCGGAGTGCTGGCCGTTGATGCGACGGAAGGTCCGATCCGTGTTCGCGGAAAGTTCAGCGACGGAACTGGGAAGCTGGAGACGAGGAACTACACGTCGCCTTGGGTCTATTTTGTGACAGCGCCGGGGACGGGGAAAGCTGAACTGATTCTGGTTCCCGAGGGCGTGAAGCTCGAAACGGACATCTTCCGCCAAGTCCTTACCGTCACCGGTACTAGACCGAACCCGCCACCAGAACCAGTTGAGCCGGATCCCGTTGATCCTGTGCCGGTTGTTCCTGAGCCCGTGAAGTCGTTTCGAGTGATCTTCGTCAAGGAATCAGGCCAAACGCTGAACGCACAGCAATCAGCGATCCCAGCTGCGAAGGTGATACGCGATTATCTTGCGATCAAAACAACTGCTGAAGGCGGACTGGTCGGGTGGCGGGAATACGACCCGCAGCAAACGACGACCAACGAACAACCTGCCGTCAAAGCCCTTTGGGAAGCCGTTAAGCCGAAATTGCTGGCGGCCCCGTGTCTCGTGATCGAAGTGAACGGCCATGCTACAGTGATGGCGTTTCCGGCGAACGTCGATGACTGTATGCAAACTCTCAAGAAATTCGGAGGCTGATTGTGGACGAAGAACAGAGGAAACGATGGGAATCTGAGCGAATGAGCAAATGGTTTGCTTTTGCACATTTGCCTGAGAAGCTGCAAGGCGTTTCGGGGCAGTTTTGCACTTTGGCACAATGCGTAGTTGAATTGGTTGAACCAGGTCCCGAGCGAACGGTGGCGTTGCGAAAACTTCTTGAAGCAAAGGATGCTGCGGTCAGAGCCGTGGTTTCACCAGGTGGCTAAATGGCTGAGTTTTACAAAGACATCCCCATAATCGACGTTGACCATCCGACTGATGCCATGACAGACATGCTGCATCCGAAGGGAATGTCGTACGGCTTGATCGAACGCGATTACAACGAGTTCCCCGAACCGATGTTTGCTCCCCCCAGCGAAATGGGGCTGATTCCTGAATCGGAGTGGGATGCTCGTTTCGACGAGCAGGAGCAGTTGCAGTCCAGCCTGGAACACATTTACCTGAGTGGACCAAACGGAACGCCAGCATTCGTGAATTTGGATCAGGGTGAAGAAGGGTTTTGCTGGTACTATTCAGTTGGCCATTCGCAGATTCTGGATCGTTTGAAACGCAATCTGCCTTTCGTTCGCTTAAATCCGCATTCAGGTGCCTCAATCATCAAGAAAGGCCACAATGAAGGCGGATGGTGCGGAGAGGCAGCACAGTTTTCGACCGACATCGGACTTGCCCCCGAGGGGAAAGGGCCTCTTCAATGGCCGAAATGGTCCTTGGATATCCGCAAGTACGATACGCCAGCGATGCGGGCCGAAATGGCGAAGTATCGGATTGAGGAACAGTGGACCGATTTGACGCGTCGAGTCTGGGACCGAAACCTGACGACTGGGCAGGTCGCAACATCCGGCTTCATGAATCTTCCCGGCCCTCGTGATTACAACTGGTGGTCACATAGCGTTTGCGGCGTTCGCTGGGTTCGCATAGAACGCGGTTCATGGGGTCAGTTGATTCTGAACTCTTGGCTGAACTGGGGCCGCTACGGCCTCGGAGTTATTCGAGGAAGCAAAGCAATCTGCAACGGCGGATTGTCGATTCGCACCACATCTGGTTGAGGATGAAACCATGTTTTTGAAACTCGCGGTGGCATTGATTTGCTGCCAGTTCTCGGTTGAGGTTGTCCCGTCGTTTACGGTCGAAGTGAATCAGCCGGCACCGATGCCATTCACTGACGCTGAAATGCGTAATTACCTGGGGAATCCTGTACCGGCCGTTTCATCGTCTGGAAGCAGAGTGCTGGCATTCTTCACGGCTGATTACTGCCCTCAATGCCGAATCGCCAAGCGGGATGTGATTCCGCAACTGGAAGCAGCAGGCTACACGGTTCAGACAATCAACATGGCCGATCCTGCGAAGCTCGCCAAGTACGGCAATCGTGAAAAGAATAGTGTCACGCAGCTACCGACGTTTGTCGCGATTGATCGTTTCTCAGGGGAATGGGTCTCTGAGCCACATGTTGGCAAGATTGATCTGGCCACAGCAAAGTGGATGCTGGATAGGCCAACGTCAATGACGTCAGAACAGGTGGTGACTCTTAGCCCGCAGTCACCACCTGTTCGTTTTGCTCCCAATCGCTACATCCAGTGGCCAGGCTGGGGACAAATAGATTTGGAAACGTACAACCGCAATTGTAACTGCAACATGTGCATTTCGATTCGGGCGCAGCAACAGGAATACCGTCGGCAGCTGGAAGCGTTTCGGCAGTCGCAAACACAAGTCACGCCCGATCAGGAAGGAACCCCACATGCGTTGGTTGAAGAAATGCTGGATAATCTTGGTTTACTCCCTTCAGACACTTTGGGAGACCTTGGATGCGGAGACGGACGCATTCTCATCGCGGCCGCCAAGCGGGGAATCAGGGGAATCGGAATCGAACTTGATCCCGCCAGAGCATCTGTCGCACGAACTCGAGCGCAGGAGGCTGGAGTCCAGCATCTGGTGACAATCGAAACGGGTGACGCGCTCGAGTTTGATCTAAACCGGGTGACAGCAGTAACGGCCTACCTTTACCCGCCTTTGCTGACTAAACTTTCGCCGCGGCTGAAATCACTTCGCGTCGTCGCGAGCCCATATCACGAGATTCCCGGGCTTCCGATGACGAACCAGGGCGACTTTTGGATTTACCGACAATGACAGCGATCGTTCCTGAACTGCAATACTGCTGGGTTTTTGACCATCCAATCGCTGGTGTGTGTGGCGGATCCACTGACGATGAATGGAGCGACGATCGATCGACTGTTGAACGCAACGCCAGTTTCTGCGAATATCCGCACAGGGTGATTACTCGCACAAAGCCTAAGAAACCAGTTTCGCCGGGATCTGTCCGGCCTTCCATTCGGGGACGCTAAACATGAATCGACTCAAGGCACTGCTTGCCGACGTTTTCACATCGAAAAAGGCACTGGCAGCACTTGGTACTCTGCTGGTGATTATCCTTCAGTCATTGGGCCTGCCCGTCAGTGACGCGATGATCGAACACATTCTGCTGGTTGTCGGACCATACCTGGTTGGACAAGGCATCGCCGATCATGGCAAGGGGGCAGCAACTGTTAGCGCCCAACTTGAACGCGAGTTGAGGAAGTAACTTCTAGACCAGCATCGACCGGCAGCCAGCCAACTGGTGAGCCGGTTTTTTTGTATCAAGGATTGGCATCAATGAGTTTTGCACAAGAAGTGTTTGGCGCAGTGGTTGCAGGTGGCCTTTTAATCGGAACGTCAATGATCGACGTTTCGGATCCGGTGATAGTCACAGCTGGCGGCGGACTGATGGCCGCATTGACTGGAGCCGTCAAAGTCCTTTGGGACCGAAACAATCACCTGAGCAAGACAACAGACGTCGCTCTCGCCAAATGCGAGGAAGAACATTCGAAAGCGTCTGCGAAGTACGACTCTGACCGTAAGCTCTCAGACGAACGCATGAACGTCCTGATTAAGAAGGTCATCACACTAAGCGGCGAAGTCGGCATCCTAAAGGGCCGAATTCAGGGCTTTCAGGAAGCAACCGAGAAGGCTGAACGCACAGCAGCACAGCACGACAACGCCGCTTAGTTCTTCCGGTACATCGCTCGCAATCGTCGCTTGGCTTTCGTGACGCTTTCCTTTTCGACATACCTTTTGATTCCGTTTGGTCCTACTCGCTGTTCGACCAGCATCCCGTGGCGAGCCTTGTAAGCCGCTTTGAAAACAGCCTCGGCCTGTTCGAACGTCGGGGCGATTTCCTTCAGCAGCGCCCGGGCCGTCGTAATGGAAGCATCTTCCTTCGGTGCTTTCTTTCCGCTGGAGTCTTCCGTCGAAAGCCTCTCGATCGCCCGCAAAGTGATGTCCTGCCGTTCCTTTTCGATAGCAGATTCCAGCGCTGACGCAGAATCCCCGGCGACAACAGACTCGAGCGCAGCCTTTTCGTCTGGGCTTGCTGTCCTGAGCTTCTCTTTGGCTTCGAGGGCCGCCGTGTACTTCAGGTGCTTGTTCAGAGCCGCTTGAATCGTTTCAGGCGATTGACCCTGCTTTCGCATTGCCCTGATCTCGTTGACGGCTTCCGTTCGTGATTTGACTTTGGCTTCCCGAGTCTGGGCACCCATCCCGAAAAACATCAGCATCGAAACGATTGATCCGAGTTCAACGCCTTCCTGTTTGAAGGTTTCGGTAACGTCCTGAATCGAAAGCGGAATAGCCTTTGATGCATACCATTCAGTAGAACCGAACGGTTCCTGACTGATCGATTGCCCGTCCAGCCAGTCGGCGAAGATGCCTGGCATTGGAGCCAGTTTCCCGCGAATCTGATTGCTGACCATGCGGAACTTATCGACGTCTTTGGTTTCCCAACGATCAATCCGCTTTCCTGTGTACATTTGACCGAACAAAGCGATGTGCTGTCCGAGACCGGCAGTCATGTCGATGTAGGTGGAACCGATTCGGATTCGACCGAAGTTGGGATTGCTCCAGTTCATGTACCAGTCCCATTCTTCATCGTCACCTGGTTCCCCGAATGCGGCTATCAGTCCAGCAACGGCGATCGTCATGACAGCTGCTTGTGTCGCGGCCTGAGTCGCCCATTCTTTCATAACCAACTGGCGAGCTTCCTTCGAAACGCCTTCGCCCTTTGCCCATTTGGCGTTTGACCACATTGGCTGACCGGACAACCACATCAGACGGCTTGCCCACCATCGCGGCGAAAAGAAGACCGCAGTCAGCATCTTGATTGCGTTTTCATGCTCGCCAAGCGTTGCACGGCCGCTGGAAACGTTGATCAGGTTTGCGATCACCCGCAGATCCGCGGTAGAGACTGACGACGGGCCGTTGGCTTCCTGCCTCGTTGCCAGCTGCGATACCAATTGCCTGAATACCAATCGACGTTGGGTATTGATGAACGCGCTGCCAGCTCGTTCACTCCCGCCAATGCCGGGGATCTTGTCGAACCATTCAGGAACGTCCGAATTGTTTTCCTCGGCTTTCTTCATGCCGCCATGAACGCCGGTCACGGCAAGTTTGGCGATCTTCTCAAGGCGAACCCAATCCGCATCGGCGTCCAGTTCCTGCTCTGCGTTAAACAGATCCTGTTCCGTTGGGAATATGCTCTTGCCGGATAGCCAGTTCGAGCCGAATGCCTTTTTGATCGATTTGCCGTAGAGAATTGGATGTGCGAGACCAAGCAACCATCCTTGACGGCCGATCAACGATTGGTCGATTGTCGTCAGTCCTTTGCGGACCATGCTCATTCCCTGCACGGGATACGTCTTCCAGAACTTGTAAATCGGATGCCGATTCTCGAATTCCCATTCCTTTTTGCGTTTCAGCAGTGCTTCCTGCTTCTTCTGGATGTCCAGCATCACCCGTTTCATTTCAGGTGTGAGCTCTCGAGCGGGTTTCTTCCCGGCCGGCATGAAATCGTTTTCAGCCAAGCGTCGAGCCAGTTCGGCGTCTTTCTCCAGCAAATGACGTTCGTAGGCTGCATCCGATCGTGCCTGTGCTTCTCCGGATGACAGTCTCAGTTCTTCCCGGGAAGCCTTCAGGGCGTCCAATGAGGCCCGTTTCGCCTCAATGGCCGGTGAAGACACTGGGGCTTTCGCAGGATCGCTGTAGAGCTTCCCAGAAGCCAAATCGGCTTCCAGACTGGCGATTGCCCGGTCCAGTGCCTTTTCAGCCGCGCTTGCCCGCTGTTCATCGCTCAACTGGCCTTTGCCAAATGCTTGATCGTACTGCTTCTGCAATTCGTCCCGTCGGGCTCGTAACGCCGTCAGTTCTGCAAACTCCGGAGAACCATCGTCCTTGAGAATCTTTTCGTTGCGAGAAATCGGTTTGTTCTTGTCGATGGCCTTTGTCAAATCGGAAATACGGTTCCGTGTCATCCGCTTTGCAGCGTCCAGCGCCGATCGCAACTGGCCTTCCGTCGTTGTGACTATGCCGGCGTCCTTCTTCGCCTCGTTGACAACTTTCCTCAATGCCCGCTGTTCGTCGCTGACCGGCGGCCGTTCCTGACCAGTGGCTGGCGGGGCTTGCCCCTTTTTCCAGTCGCCGATTTGTTCCAGAAGCATCAATTGTGCTTTTTGGTCCCGGCGAATGACTTCGATCGCATCTTTGTTCAGTTCGGAGTAAACGCCGATTCCCGACATTGCCCTGGCAACTTGGTCCTCAGTGATTCCTTCGACTTTGTCACGCATGATCTCGTGAACCGCGACAACGGCCGCATTCCGTCCCTCGGCAGACGCGTCGAGTCCATCGCGTTGAATAACGAACCTGTGGAGATCTCGTGCCGCCCGGCCGATGGTGTCATCGTCCATAGGATCGATCTTGTCCGTGATCTGCTCCAGTTCGTCGTTTGTTCGTGATGCCTGAAAGTCGTTCCATCCCTGAGTGAACTGGGGAATCAGCTTTTCGGCTTCCGGTCCCATTCGCTTTCGAACGCGATCCAGAAAGTCTGGAAGCGAAACGACCCCGAGTTCGACATATGCCCCCGCCAGTTTCACCATGGAAAGAACGGTGTTCTGGTACGGAACGATTTGAGCATTCGTCGTCGTCATCGACAACGTTCCCATCACTTCGGCCCACGCGTCGTTGACTTTCTTCTGTGCCCGCTCCTTTGCTGCTGCGAAACGGGATTGCGGCTTCTGGTTCACGGCAGCGTCGTGAGCTTCCTTCAGCTTGGTATTCAGGTTATCGATCGACGAATCTCGTTCATCCAGCAATCGTTGCAACTCGGCGTTTGCTGCTGCCAAGTCTGCAATCTGCTTTTCCATGGCATCCAGAATGGCTTTGTCTTTTGGATCGTTTGGATCGAGTGTTCGGCGAAACGCCGTTTCGTATTCCAGAACGGATCGAGCCATTGAGAAGTCGCGATTGATCAATGTCTTGCGAGCTTGAAGCCCGGCCCCGAGGAAGTAGCTCACGTCGCCGGAAAGCAATTCGAGCAGTTCTGTTTGCTCTTTCAGAAACAACCCTGATTCGTGTTCGGCAATTGCTTCCGTTGCATCGTCACCAATCCGTCGTGCTGCATTGCGTTCTTCCAGGGCGGCTTCGTACTTCTGGTCCAACTGAGCGTACCGAACAGTCAGCTGGTGGTTTTCCAGTGGCGTTGTGGCGCGAGGTCGCACTGTGAGTTCTGCAATCAGTTCGTCAGTTTTGATACGTCCTTGTTCCGTCTTGGCCATGGCGGCGGCCAACTCGACAAGTGGTTCGTTTGGTCGAGGTGTTTTCGGCTGACGTTCTGGCAATCCAAGACGAGCTCGTTCACTGTCGGTAAACGCGTTCTTCGCTGAATACGTTCCTTCCGGCTCGAGTGTCGCCGGATCCTGAGTCGCCGCCGGCTGCGTCGCTGGATCCGCCGTCGGAGTTCCCTTTGCCGTTTCGATGGCCTGTTGGATTTCAGCATCGACACGCTCCTGAAGTGTCGCGTCGAACACTGTTTCGGTTGCTTCATCCAGTCCGTACTCTACACGGACAGCATTCCACGTCCGAATGACACGCGGTTTAATGCCATTCAGCAGGTCTTCGGTTAGTTCTCGATCCGCCCGCAGTTCCCTGACGAACACTTCGAATCGCTTAACACCAGCTTTGATCGACCCAAGAAGGCGGCCAGCGATCGCATTCGACATTTCTTTAGAGATCGGAAGGCCAGTCCACGGTGTAGAACCGCGTTTCACCTTCGCCCATTCATTCACCATCACCTGCTTGTGTTTGGCGTTCATCAGCTGGATTGCGCTGAGTTCAGCTCTTGCTCTCATCGCGGCTACGCGAAGTTCACTGGCGTCCTTGGTCTCGTGAAAGAAGAACGACGGTACCGGTGCTTCACCGGCATCACTCAGCATCAGAGCGACTTCACGATCAACCTCTAATTCCATCTCCCTCGTGACGGCTTCAGGATTCACCGAAAGCCTGTCACCGTGCATCCACTGCTTACCGTCAAACGTGACTGCTCGGCCAACCTTGCGGCCCAACGTCTCGGCCATGATTGCAAACTTGGTCAGCGCAGAAACGACCGGCAGTTCGCCTTTCTTTCCAGCATCTGAACCGAGTTCCTTTTCCAATTGGTTGAGCGACTGTTCATTCGCTTTCAGTCGATCACTCTTCGGCCATTTAACACCGGCACGATTCTTGAGGGCTTCCAGTTCTTTACTGGCGGCTGCGACCGCGACTTTGAATGCTTCCGGCTCGTCGTACTTCCTATCGAAGACGTTGAACAGTTTGACACCGTTTCCTGTGCTGTCGTCTGAAGGCTCGAAGTAGCTTCCGAATTGCGGATCGCCGATGATGATTCGCGACTTCCCACTGTAGGCACTGCGGCCAGCATAGATTGGGTATCCAAGAGCAGAACCGATCTTGACCGGATTCGCCGCCTGATCCTTGATCTGTTCGGCCTTTTTAGCTTCGTCCTTGGAATCTACTTCCGGCATCGCTTCGAGAATCGCTGCGCCGATTTCAGAACGCTTGGAATATTCCTTCTTTCCGATTTTGACTTTGAATTCAGCATGCAGGTCATCACGAGACGGAAGCGCCTTTAGTTCGTCAAGTGCCTTTTGCATGTACGCAGTGGTGCTTCTTATCGTCGCTGTTATTTGCGCGATTTGACTTTGAACATTCCCCTGCTCTGCCATGTAGCCATAGTATTCGGCTCGCAGCTGCCCGACGTCATTGCGCACTTTCACAAGTTCCAGCACCTTTGGGTTGCTGCTGGCGAGTGCTTTCACCTCGTCCGCGTTCAGTTCGATTCGGCCAGTGTCCTCGACCGAATCTGATTCGCCGCGCATGATCTGCTTGATCGCTTTGGCTTTGTTCTCCAGCAACTGCCAAATGTAGGCGTCAAACGAACCTTTCGTGACGTATGTGAATCCCTGAACGCCGCCCCAATCCTTGTACTTGTTCCCTCGGCGAATGGCTCGTCCCAGTGCCTGCTCGATGTCTGCTGGCTTCCATGGCGGATCCAGAAAGTGCATCGCGGCCAGTCGATCTTGGATGTTTGCCCCAGTTGCCAGCTTCTTCACTGTGGAGATAAGAATGCGAACCTTGCCCTCACGAACCTTTTGGAACAGTGCTCGTTTGCGATCCTTGTCGTCGTGATCGTGAATGAACGCGATTTCGTTTTCAGTGATTCCCTGGGCGATCAGCTTTTGCTTGATGTCTTCGTAGGCATTGATACGACCTGACTCAAGGTTTGACTCTTCATCATCCATCCGGGCGGCCGTCTGGTCGGAATCTGGATCCAGTGCCGCTGCTGCCTTCTTCTTTTTGGCCGATGCAGGGGTTCCGAGATTCACCCAAATCAACTGGGCTCCCTTGCGTTCTGCTTCTTCCCGATGGATTCGGGCCACGTTTTCAACGGCATGATTGATCTTAGACGAAATCCCGTCTTCCTCCGGGACCACCAGACGCATGTCCAATGCTGCCTTTCGGCCGTCCGTTGTAACCTTCAGGGGATTGTCGATCTTCTTATCGAACGACCGGCTCTTGCTGATTTCCAGACGACGCACAAGATTTCGAACATATGCCAAAAGACCGACACTCGGCATCACAGGAATCGCCTGCAACTTGCCGCCGCGAAGTGTCGGCCGTACTTTGTCCAAACCAACGTCTTCAGCGTATTTGACGTCGGCAACTTGCCGGAAGATCTTTGACAAAGCAATCGTGTTACGGAATTCCTTGAACCGTGTTTTGCTGCGAAATCCTGATCCGGTTGGGTCTACTTCGATGTCCGAAACTGCTTCACCAAACGTATTGGCCCAATCGTCGAACGATGCAACGCCCGCCTCGGCCAACGTCTTCGGCTGCAAGTATCGCTGCATTGAGTAAAGTTCAGAGATTGAATTTGCGATCGGCGTACCAGTTGCAAACACGATCCCTCGACCATTTGTTTTCTCGTTCAGGTAATCCGTCTTGAGAAGCATGTCGAACGTCTTTTGGTTGCCCTCGAGACCAACGCCGCTGATGTCGCCCATCTGGGTCATGCTCCAGAGATTGCGATACTCGTGAGCCTCATCGACGTAAATGGCATCAATCCCCAAATCATCGAACTTCGCTCCGGCGTCCTTTGCTGGGTCATTCAGCATCTTTTCCATCTTCCCGCGGATGGATTCCAGCACCGATTCCAGTTTGGCAACGAAGTTCTTGTTGTCGCCTTTCGCCTTCTTGGTCTCTTTAATCGTGTCTTCAATCTTCTGAGTGATTTCTGTCAGCTTTGCTTCAACGATCTCATTACTCATCGGCATTTTCTTGTATGCCTCCGGGGTAACGATGATTGCATCGAATCGACCACTCTTCACGCGTTCCATCAGAGTTCGGCGGTTCTTGCTGTTGATCTGGTCTGACTCGAGCGCGAGCAACTTGGCAGACGGATAGAGGGCTTTGAATTCTGACGCCCACTGAGACAACAGATGATTCGGAACAACAAACATCTGGTTTGTGGCCAACCCAAGCCGTTTTCGTTCCATGGCGATTGCGCTCATGATGAACGTCTTGCCGAGACCGACTTCGTGTGCCAACAGGATGTTGCCAGTCACGATCGCACGCCAGATTGCATTCTTCTGGTGAGGAAGAAGCGTGATGTTCACATTCATTCCCGGAAGCGTCAGATGACTGCCGTCCCAGTCTCCTTCAATGTAAGCACCAACGGTGTCATTGAACCCGTCTTCGATCTGCGTTGCACGGTCAGGATCTGAGAATATCCATCGGCCGAATTCATCTTCAATCTCTTTTGATTTCGCCCTGGCCAACTGCGTAGCAGCTTCGTCGATGACGCGATCGCCTTTGTAGTCCTTCCCCCAAACAACTGGCGGCTTGTTATTCAGGAGCCCTTCCAGCAGGTCTGCGGCTGTTTTCTTGCCGACGCCCCACGGTCCAGCCTTGACGGTGTCTGTAATCTGGGGATTGTCCATCAGCCATGCGCCAGTGAAATCGTCATGCCGCAAAACGGCGTTCACGCCCATGTGCTTCATGAACTGCACATAGTGCTCTGCTTTCACGAACGGCGATCGGGGGCGCACGTGAATCTGTCCAGCCGTTTTGCGAGGTGGAAGAACTCGCTTCAGGTCTTCGACGTTCTTCAGAAATGCTGGATTCGTTTTGGCGGCTGTCTCTGCTTCCTTCAGCTTTTTGGAGATGTTCCCGGACAAATACACGTTCTTCAGTGACCATTCACCAGTCGCAGGATCTTTGTAAGCCCATCCAGTCAACTCGGCTTCAACCTGAGCTTCAGACTTGCCAAGCCATTCCGACATCATCGGAAGGTCGATTCGGCCCAACCGTGCATATGACTCGACGGCTGCGCCCTCGGCAGTAGTCGGATTGGTAGCACTGTTGCTCGGCCGCTGTACTCGCTTCTCAAAGACATCAGCCTTCTTCGCCGTTTTCGTGTCCGTGTCCCACTCTTCCAGGGCGAGCAGAGTCGGCAATTGTTCGTCCGGTCGGAATAGTCCCTGATTCTCTCCTTTGTGGATGAATCCATTGTCAGCAACGAATTTGTCGTACTCCGTGTTGAGAAGTTTGCGGCCCCGCTCGATCTCTGCGTCCGTCGCCAGTGGATTCGTTTCCAGTTCTGACAGCTTGTCACGAACAGCTGCAAGGTTTGCCATCGACCGAATGATCGCGAACTTTCGCTCTTGCCCGCGTTCACCGCCCCACAGCGTTTCGAGTTCGAGTTTTCCGCCGACTGCTTTGTACAACTTACCGTCTCTGATCGAAAGACGGCCGTCGCGAACGTCGGAGTCTTCGCCAATGTCGTCCGTTGCTTCAAAGTCTTCCGTTGAGTTTTCGGCCAATGCAGCCCGGTCGAACGGCATTGCGGCAATCTGCCTGGCCAGCGATTTACCAATGTCATGACCGTCAGGGGCAATGCCCCATTCGTTCATTTGAGTTCCGCCCTTCGGATCGATCTTCCCCAGAACGTTTTCGGGATGGTCCTTGTAGTATTCGTTGAATACGAATCCGCCTGAATCTTCAATCGTGTTTCGCCAAGGTTGTGCGTCTCCAGCATCCTTTTGGATGAAGATGACGTCAGTGGTGACTTTGGTTTTGGCGATGCCCATAAACGCATTGTTCGGCAATCGCACGGCTCCGACGAACCGCCCGCCGGCCGCAGTGAGCTGTTCTCGGATACTTGGATCCATCGTATCCATTGTGTACCGAGACGTGATGAACGCGACGACGCCCCCCGGCCGCACATTCGTGAGTGCTTTCAGGAAAAAGAAGTTGTGAATGCTTTCCTTGCGCTTTAAGCCCTTGTTGAATTTGTCGGCGGCTTTGTACTGTCCGAACGGTACGTTGCTGATGACCAAATCCTGAAGGTTCTTGACGTTCACGTTCTGGTATGGCGCATGCTCGATATCTGCCGTCTGGTACAGCTGCTGTGCGATCCGTGCCGTCAGGCTGTCCATTTCAATCCCGGACAACTTCGACACGTCAGCGACTGATTCTGGAACAAGACCGTAGAAATGGCCGATGCCCATTGATGGCTCGAGAATTCGTCCGCCAGCGAATCCGGCATTTGTCAGGCCGTCCCACATTGCCGAAATCACTTCAGGCGATGTGTAGTGAGCATTTCGAACCGATGTTCGAGCAGACGCGAGTTCCTGCTCTGTCAACAGTTCCTTCAGAATCTTCTTTTCTCTCAAACCCTGATCGTCTCGTGTGGAAAACGCTTCCTTCAATCCGCCCCAACCAACGTACTGAGCCAGCACTTTCTGTTCTTCCGGTGTTGCCTTGCGGTTCTCGGCTTCCACCAGTTTCAGAACCTTGATGGCTTCCACGTTCTTATCAAACCGCTCCCGAGAATTGAACTTTTCGCCAATCCGATCATCGCTGGCGATTCGGTAGTCTAACCGTCCTGATCGTCGGGCAGGGCGATCGTTTCTCGAACTGCTTGCAGATACGCTTCCGGTTCCTTCATCCCCGACTGAAACAGTTCCTGATGTTTCTGTCTCAGATCGTCCCCCGCCTGCATCGCTACTTGACTCAGCGTCCCGTCCGCCTGCATCCGCTGGTACGTCTTGGGCCGCCGCCTCTTCCATTCGCTCTGAACCCAAAGGCCGTCCTGCTGTCTGACGTCCTCCGTCTCCTGCGTCGTCTCGTCCTGCTCGGTCTTCATTTGCTACTTCCTTTTCAGCACCGACAATGTCGGCGACTTTGCCTGCGTCATCGATCCCGGAATATTCCGGCAATCGTTTCAACGTCCTCCATGCCAACTCAATTCCATCGGCCGCCATCAATGCGACATCAGGTCCAAATTCGTCCACGACATATGCGACGAACTCATTGAACTTCGATACGTTGTGATCCAAAGCCGCTTTGACCAAACGGGCCGCTGCACGCATCTGGTCCTTTGTCAGTGGCGGAACAATCCCGCCTCGCGTAATCGGCTTCCCGAACTGCTGCCTGAAGTAGTCTCCAGCTGCTTTGAGTTCTTCGGCTGTTTTCTCCGTGCGTTTCTTCGCTGCTTCAGTTCGCGGCTTTCGTGGTTTCGACGGTCCCTTCTCCCCGGCCGGCGCACGCTCCTTCTTCGGCTTTGCTGGTTTCTCGCCAAGCAATTCCTCGCGCAACACCGCTTCAATCAAATCCTCTGGTGATGGTTCTGGCTGTGAATCAGCTGGTGGCGTTTCGGCTTTCGCTTTGTTCTCCTGAGTCTTCGGATTGCCAACGTCGCCGGGATCTGAATCGAACAGCAGGTTTTGTCCTGGAAGCTCACCCGGCTTCCCGGCATCAAACAGCCCACCCTGTTTCGTGTTGTCGTTGGTCCCGAAGTCTTCGGCCTTTGCTTTCGGCTTCTTCGGCTGTTCGAGTTTGAAGTCGTCGGTCTCGGCGGCGGGAGCAGCTTCGACGTTTGCCCCGAAATCGAAACTGGTGTCGATTACTTCGAGTTCGGCGTCACTGAGTTCGCCTTCGTCTGGTTGGCCTTCGTCTGCTGCAAATACGCCCGCTTCCTCACTGCGTTTGCGTAGTTCTTCAACGCTTTCCGTTTCTCCGTTTGTTGTAACAAGCTCTTTGAGTCGGTCATGTGCTTCCTGTTCTGCCTTGAGTTGTGCTTCGATTTCCTTGTCCGTGTACTCAGCTTTCGCGCTGTCAGCGTTGTTCTGAAGCTGTTCAATCAACCAATCTGCCGGGTTTCGATCCGCTGGCGTTCGAAGGTGTCCAGACGATTCGAGCGTCTGTGCCATGACGTCGAGTGGCAATCCCTTGATTCGCATGATCCCGAGAAGACCATTGCCTTTGAGATCTTGCTGGTTGTAATCCTTCCTCAATGCTTTGGCACTGATTCCACCTTCGCTGAGAACAATCGATCGCAGTGAACGACCTGGCGCCGGGAACCGTGGGGATTCCTGCTGAGGCTTTTCCTTTGGGAATTCGCCCCATGGTTTCAGCCACGACATTACCTTTTCTGTCTGCTGGGCAGAGTTGCCGAATTTCAGGAATGTGCCGTCGGCTGACTTTCCTTTCATTCCGTAGTGGACCATTTCCAAACGTTTTGCGCTATTCACGCGTCCGTAGTGAATTGGTACGCCACGCTTTTCCGCTTCCTTGATGATCGGGAACATCTCCGCTCGCGGATCGACGTTTCCTGATTCATCCTTCTGAGCCAATTTGAAGTTGTTGTCGCCGCCGACAAACAGTGCGTCAATTCGATCCCATGGAACTGTTTCCGGGGTTGCTCCGTTTTGCAGAACAATCGCCACAGGAAACCCGGCATCGCGAATGCGGTCCAGATGTGGCTCGCTGGCTTTCAGTGTTGCCTGCCAGTCCCCGACGACGTCTGGAGCCGCGGCAAACAATGCTTTCCCGGAATCGCCCTGTTCACGAATGTCATCGAGAAGTTTGTAAAACCCCTTCTCGTTGAACTTGCCCGTAAACGCTCCGTTATCAACACCGAAGAACTGATAGTTGTTCAAATGCGATTTGTACTGCTGGGTACGCGGTGTCAGCATCACACCGAGG